>VWYK01075557.1:22751-44045 GCA_013399775.1 Semnornis frantzii
CCTGGTGTTAATTTAGGCTCTAGGTATTAGCAATAAAGCCTTTCCTAATCTAAGCCCCAAGCAAAGAGTGTTCATCTCTTACCCCACTATCCCTGCCTGTCATCTGTGGTCCCTCCCACTGAGGCAGGGCTGAGCTGGATGGGGGAGGGAGAGGATTGAGATTTACCAGTTGTACAACAGTGGTGCAATTTCCTACCAAAAACCATTTACTAGGATCTCTTATTAGGTGCCTTAAAGCATGTGATGAATCCCATTTATCTCTAACAGCCCTTGCTCTTTTATAGCATAATACAATTCATTCACATCCGCACATATGCTTATCACTGGCCAGCTCCAAAGCACATAGGAAAAATCAGGCTAGAAGGCTCTGCCTGGTTAAATCAGTCATTGGGTACACTCTGTACTTGGTTGTCCTCAGCGCAAAAGCCTGATGGAAGATACTCTCTGCTGACTACGTTATTTCCTGCACTAAGAATAGGAATGCCATGGGACACTGTAAAAGTGAAGTGCTTTAAAGGACACAATTGCTATATTTATAGTAAACTTCATTTTTGTCTCAAAAAACAAACAAACAAACAAAAACACCCCAAAGGTGGCAACACTAAGGTCGGAATCATTTCAAAACTGACATCTGAGACACCAGGAACCAGGGGCTGCCATTTCACTCAGCCTGGGGAATTACCTTCTTACAAGGATATAAGCAGCACAACAGCATCAAACCTGAAGATACAAAGATCATTCTCTGCTAAAATAAGTGGAAGCTGCCTCTGAGACGGAAAGACCTCACCACTATGCAATCTGAACTACAATGACATTGTACAATATGAGCTAAATATTAATTTGGGATATCTTTCTAAAAGTGTTCCCGAACAGTCTGCTCCCTGTAGACTACAGTTACCTTTCCTAGTGCTACTTTCATTTCAAATGCTAAAAATACTTTAATTACTTTCCTTGTGTTCATATTCCATACAAGAAGTTAACCTAATGGGCAGAGGAATGCAATGTGATTAGTTAAGAGATAGATTTTCCCCTGAGTAAGACACTATTTAAACCAGAAGAGTTCAAATTCCCAGTAATTCATACACATGCTAGGGTGGTATTTCTCATCTTGTAAACCAAACGTACACACACATCCTTCATTCATGCTAATGGACAGAGTTTCTGAAGCACCCTCGAGCTAGATCTTTTACAAAACCTGGTCTTAGACTTTTGGGTAGTTTTTTTTTCAAACCCATTCCCATCCTCCAAACATTTTGCTGATAAATCCCTGTGCAACTCTATCCCAAGGTGAGAGAGTACCACTCTGCACTCAGGAGTGAAAACAACACAGCCATTTTCCATGTGAGCATACAGGCACCGCTCAGTATTTTCAAAGACACATTTTAAATTTACTTATTTTGAAGGAATAGCACATTTTTAAAACCATGTTTGTTTTACTCTGTTCCCAGATAAGTTAGTGCTTCACGTGTTTAAGTAGAAGCTGTGTTCTTGAACACAACAAGGCTTTAAATGACAATTTCATGGTGCGTTTCCAGTCTGGTGAAGGCAGTTACTCTTCTTTGACATTAATGGAGGAAGCAAAAACTCATGTTACACCTCAACTACCTCTACAAGCTGCATACCCTCTTTATACTAACTACACAAAAAGTTTATAGTGTGGCCAGATGCTAACACAAATGCATCTGCACACACAGACACATACATAAAATGCAGATAAGGTTTATGTTCACTTATCTGAAAAAGTGGCTATTTATTCCTACCACTCGGCTCAATATACTTTCAAAAATTTGAATTTTTATATTCAGAGAACAAACCCTCAGTGAAAGTGTTTTTCTTTCCATCAGTTAGGACATAAAAAGTTCCCAGACCCTTTTAAAAATCAACTGGTAAAACACAAGAGCTGCAGTACCCAGCCACATCACCTAGTCCTGTTCTTCACAGATCACAACACAGCTCATTTGGTATTCACATTTTAGTGATAAGAACAGATGCAACGCAGCAAAGCTGGTCATTTGTAGAGATTCCCCATACATAACAACAACAAAAAACCCAAACAAAAATTAAAGAGGAGGAAAGTACAAGAAACGTCCCCAAATTCTGACATTCCAGGAATAATTCACCATCAAAACAGCGAAGGACGTACACAGCACAGCTAGAGATAGGAAAACCTCACGCTGTGAGGAATATTTTGAGGAAATCTATTGTGGGTAGATGATCCAGAGTCTGCTATAATAAGACTCAACTGGTATACTAAGTATATATATCCTTTGATGAAAAAGCAGGTCTAGTTTGGTAAAATAATAATGCTACATGTGAAGATGCATATCTTTCTTTTTAATAACTGTCATGTCTTCACACAAACACATTCTAAAGCCCTAGCTGCAATCACAACTGCACCCTTCCTGAGAAAGTTAGCAAAGTAAATATTGTCCTTGTAACAAGGGATAGCCAGGGCCAGGGCTCTCCCAACAAAGAGGTATGCCAACTGGCAGGGCACAAATAAACAGTTTTTTTCCTTCCCTGTTATTTGTGAGATTTCAGTTATCAAACGTGCTTCTTTTATTAATTTTGCCCAATAATGAACAAATTTTCTGCTCCTTTCTGCCTCTAACCCTCCAAAGCCGACCTTCTCCTTCCACTTGTCATCGTTTTACCCCAACTGAACGTCCAGTGTAGACCTGGATATAGATCAATCGAATGCAAGGTGTTAACGCAGCAAAGAGAGCACTTCCATTGTATAATCGTAAGCCTTAAGCGAGAGGCGCTCGCACCAAAAAAAAATTTAAAAAATAATTAAAATAGATAAAACCCAGCAAGACCCACATCACCTCCATTTTGAAATCCCAGTAAGAACACCTCCCTGCCTTCACGCCCTTGCTGGTTTCCGTGATTGCTGCTGCTGCATCCCACCCGCAGACCGCCGTTTCACGCGATCTCTGCGGGGCCCGGCGCGCCCACCGACCTCCAGCCCCAGGGACCGACAGCGGCGGCCTCGGACACCCGCTGCCCCTCCAGCACCGGCACCTCACGGCGGCACACCTCCCAATTCGCCCCTCAGCCAGCCGCACAAGGTGATGCAGCTGCAGCGTCCACAGGCTCCTGTCGCAGCCCCGCTGCCGCCCCCGGCTCCCCGCACCGGCCCGGGCAGGCTCCGCCCGGGGACGCGCGTCCTGCGCCACGAAGGGCGGCCAGCAGGACTGGGGCTGCGGGGGCTCCGCCATACCGCCACGCTGCGCCGCGCATCCCCACGCTGCCGCCTTTAGCTCCGTCTCTCGTACACATCGCTTCGTACCGGGACCGGCAGCAGCTCTATCGCGGACGCGCCGGGAAGCTGAGTTTTCCCTCCTTCGGCACTCGCCTCTCCGGGCCGGCCCAGGCCCGATCCCAGTGCAACGGGCTGAGATCCACCCCAGGATGGCTCTAACTGAGCCAAACAAGGCGCTAGGAGAAAGCAGCCACCGCCAACCCTGCGAGCCCCCGGCCGCCGCAACCCTTCCCTCCGACACTCACCTGCCGCCCGCCCCGCCGCCGCCGCCACGGCACCGAGGAAGTCCGGCCCCGGGCCGCTACTGTCACAGATGGGAGTGACAGCGCAGGGCGGCCAATGAGAAGCATGGGGCCGGGCCCCGGAGCACGAACAGATGGCGTGTCGTCCCGCCTTGTGACTAGAGCCTGGCTGCTTGGTGGGCTTCGGGCTCCCTCAGCGTTTCTCGCCGATCCACGGGGCGAGTGCGGGTAGGCAAGCCCCGAACAGTCCCCGATACCGGTCGGCTGCGGGCCGGGCCTGAGGCGGCGTGACGGGCTGCTTTAGGCTGTCATCGCCTGCGCGGCCTGCTGCCGTGGCTGGCTCAGGCCGGACCGGGCGAGGCCTGGCATCCGATGCGGAGAAGTCGCTTGGCCGGCCTGACGGCGGCAGAGACAAAACACGAAAGGGCCAGCCGGCCGTACGGACTCTGAGACCTGCTGGCGGTCGGCCGTGCCCGTGGCCTCCTTCAGGAGTGGGGCCGGCACTTCTTGGGATGCCGCGTTGTGGTTCCTGCCTTGTGCCCCGGGAAGATCTGTTCGGGGAACCTCATTTCCCTGAAGCCAGGGGACTGCTTGAGGTCAGAGCTCCCTGCTCGTGTCAGCTGCGTGTGCGCGTCCCAGCCGATGGCGAAACGCCCAGCAGGATCTGGAGCTGCTGCCAAAGCCCAGGCTGCACCCCGCGCCGGCGGCCGAAACCGCAGGAGTGTAGCAAGCCTCACAGGCTGAGCCGGTCAAGGGCTGCGCTAAAAACAAGCCACTGGCAAACTCAGGCGTTTGTAAATATTCTAGACTTTAGGCTATTCTAAATAAAGGCCTCAAAGGAAAACTTTGTTTCGTTACTCATGAAATATCACTCAGTAACAAAAGTCACTTCTTTTACTCTCTCTTTTTTTTTTTCCTTGTCTTGCCTTTTTCGTAGCCTTTAGGCAAGCTTGTTTGTTTCAGAACTCGCACGCTTTATTCAAAGTTTCAACCTCGAGAAAATATTTGTGGTTAAAGTACCTGGAAGAAAGGAGAGGGAGGGAAGAGGCCAAGAGCAAGCAATTATGCAACTCTCAAGTACTCACTTTCAAATTTCCATGCCATCCATTAGAAAAAGACTCCACACCACAAGAACAATGCACAGGCTGTATCCTGCTCAGTCTATCAAAACGACAGTCAATATTTGAGCAAACCACAGAGAGATGCTTGTAAGGACTCGGGCGGGAGGGTGGGGAAAAAGGTCCCTAAAGCACCCTTCTTGTGCCTACAGTATTCATTTCCCTAATGCTACATTTCCAACAGCCTGCAGTATTTGTGTACTTAGTATGCACTGTGTCACCTGCCAGATAACAATTCACCTGTATTTGCATAGGCCATGCCTGCTTAGCATTAAAATAAAAAGCTACTCTCTAGTGTAAAATCACACCTGTGATATAATAGCGGTTACTTAACCAGTGTTGCAAGCAGCTTCTAGAATTACTAGGAGTAGAGGAAAAAAAAATCCTGCTTGTTTTTATTTACTTCATCATCTAAATACCTTTGAAAATTAACGAGCGTTTCCCTTCACTCTCAGCTTCCTCTGTTTCTGATTCGGTAATAAAGTGAGGGGAAATAAAGTGAAGGCATAAAAAAGTGCGCATGAGGGGGAATGTAGATGAGGGAGCAAAGCCCACAGTTTGTCAGAGGGAAACAGGATTTTCTTGCTTAAACCACTTTCTAGCTGGTTACATTTCAGTTTCATGGAGAACTTTCAAGGCTGCTCCTTCATAAATGGGTAACATTTTGAATAAAGACACCAAAATAAACACAGTTTGTGTGCCTGCGCTCCAGTGTACACAGCTCCCACTGTGGCTGCTGCCACTGCAAATTTCTTGGAAAGAGCCCAGGTTTCACCATACCGCGGTTCTTCCTTACCTGACTGTGGTCAGGCTGGAGTCCACCTCTCCCTGCTGTCTAAGTGCCACCATTTCTTTGATGGGTTAGGTCATTCAGAAGTGCCAAAACATGCAGATCATCTTGATTTACAAAGCACCTTCTCTCCTCCCACAAGCAGATGAACAACAGTCAAGTATCAAGAACCATGCAGGCAAACATGTTGTGAGGTCCCCTGAATGTTGCGGTGATGTAAGTTATTTCCTCAAAGGAAGACAGGGTGGCATCTTTCGCCTCTTCCAGTAGATGTTTTTTCCCAGTCCTTTATCAGGTGCCATTGGTAGTGTTGTGCTCTGATGGGCTGTGGCACAGACCTTTCCCTGTTACGCTTTATGCCTAGCCAGTCCTGCTCATTGTCAGGACTTTTCACCAATGTGGCAGCCTGAAGAAGGGTGGAACACTAGTTGCAGAACATCCCGCTGTAGGGAGATTGCTGCTTGGGCCACAAGTCTCTGCCCCAGATATCTGGGCCAGAAAGCTGTTGTGGGTAGGAAAAAGCCTTCTGTGTAGCCAGTGATGTCTCTGTGCTGCTCCAGAATCAATGGACCCATCTATACTTTTCTCGTTTGCCCTTCCCATGTTAGGGAAGAGTTTTACACAGGGGCTCAGCTGCGGATTAGCCAGCCAAGGCAAGGTCCTGCTACCTCTCACAGGTGCAATATTTCTGTGTGGTGTCCTTTCTGCAGCAAATTTGGCACAAAGCTCACTCCTACCACATTTCACCAGGTTACCTCCTTCATTTCACAGAATCACAGAAACATCCAGATTAGGAAAACCCTCAGGATCACCAAGTCCAACCTATAACCTTAGTCTACAAGATTCACCTTAAACTATATCCCTAAGCACCACATCCAAACGACCCTTAAACACATCCAGAGTCAGCAACTCAACCACCTCCCTGGGCAGCTCATTCCAGTGCCTGACCACTCTCTCCATGAAAAACTTTTTCCTAATATCCAACCTAAACCTACCCAGTCCCAGCTTGAGGCCATTCCCCCTTGTTCTATCTCCAGTTACCTGTGAGAAGAGCCCAGCAGCAGTCTCTCCACAGTGTCCCTTCAGATAGTTGCAGACAGCGATGAGGTCTCCCCTCAGCCTCCTCTTTTTCAAACTAACCAGCCCCAGCTCCCTCAGTCACTTCTCATAAGATTTATTCTCCAAGCCCTCCTCCAGCTTTGTTGCCCTCCTCTGAACCTGCTCAAGCACCTCCACATCTCTCTTGTATTGTGGTGCCCAAAACTGAACACAACACTCAAGGTGTGGCCTCACCAAAGCTGAGTACAAGGAGACAATCACCTCCCTNTGTCCCAAGTGCAGGACCTGACATTTGGTGTGGTTGAAACTTAGCCCATCAATGCTGGCCCATTGATCTAGCCTATCCAAGTCCCTCTGAAGAGCCTCACTACCCTCATCCAAACCAACACTGCCACCTAACTTGGTGTCATCTGCAAACTTACTGATGACACTCTCTATGCCTGAATCAAGGTCATCAATAAAGATGTTAAAAAGAAGTGGTCCAAACACAGATCCCTGAGGAACACCACTAGTGCCTGGCCACCAACTGGATTTAACTCCATTGACCACCACATTTCTCACAGCTTACAACTGCTGGAGTTTGCTGGTCACCCCAGATTCACTCTGGTTACATTAGCTGCTCTGCCAAGCTCTTGCACTTCTTTACAGGTGACGTTCAGATCAGATGAGTGTTCTCAAAGAAGATTGCTGCTGCAGGTTCAATAGACTTTCACTCCTTGTGTAAAGCCTTTTAAACTCATAGCTAAGTGTGCAGCTTACTCACTCTGCATATTTTAAAATGAGCACTGCTTGAGAAGATGTAGACACAACTTGATGCTCCAATTCATTTCGAAGATGACAGAGGAATGCTCAACTCTGTTCACTCCTGAGGTTTTGGCTGTTGGCTTGTTTTTTAATGAAAGCAGGGCTTATTTGAGGACAAATTAAAAATAGCCTTGGAAGTTACTCTGGGCTTTAATCTCCCATGTGATGTTGCATCATACATGATGAAAAGGAAACTCCTCCAGGCTCTAAATAAACCTATTATCATTTAATCTTCAATCAGTCATTTAAAAATACGGATTTTGTGCACTTGCACAGCACAGATCATCACTGTGGATTTCCAATCCCTAACAGAGGCTTAGAAAAGCATAAAAAAGGAAGCAAGCAGTCAGGAGCAGGCTGGTGGAGTGCAGCAGGCTAAACTGCCAAGACAGAGAGCCATGATGATGTGATGGTGTGGCAGTATCGGCCAGATGGGATGGAGACATTTCAGGGACAACATCTTGGGCTTCCGACAGCTCCCTCTTTACATAAAATACACCTGCAGCAGAGTGATACCTTTCCCAGAGGAATGCAAGCACCCCTGTGGTGTTCTGTCTGCCGCAGGCAGGTGAGAGGGACAGGGATTTGTTTAGCTCTGTGCAGGCCATGTGTCCCCTCTCTTCCTTTGGAGGGTAGCTGACTTCCTCTGAGGCACTAGTTTCCCTCTCACTATCGCCACTGATGTGCCACCTGCTGTCCTCTACTGCCCTGAGGCTTCAAGCGAGTGCTAGAAGTTTTTCTTCACTAATAACTATACTGTAACTTAAAAGAAATTTTTTATTTCCCCAGTATGTAACACTGTCCTTTTTACTGAGCTGGAAATTCATAAATGACATCTATCTTTCCTAGGAAACATTTACTTTGTGAAAGGCAAAAAAGCACTAGCCCAACAGTCAATTCCAATATTAGCTTGTGTCATTTACTTGCAGTTCACAAGAGCAGCCTCCCTGGTGCAAAAAGGTGTGCATGTGACACTTGACACAAAGTCAAGATAGAACAGGAAGTAAAACTTGCTGCCATCTCACTTTCAATTTTTACATTAATCTAAAGCACATTTTGCACAAAATGTGAAAGGCATGGACTTGTTTGGCCTATGCAATACTTCTGTTTGAAACACTCATATCAGCTTTTGACTGCCCTTGTGAGTGGCTTCCCCATACCGACAAGGACAGAAAACAAACTGTTACGCATAGGCAGCTGCATAATGAAGGAAGAACACAAGTACAGGAGTGCAAATTTAACCAATCATTTAATTCAATGCAGTAGTAAGTCTTCACTGCATATATGTCTACTGACACATTTAATACACTACTAACACATATAACACACCAAAGAAAAGCAAAGACTGTGGAAAAATTATTGGGTTTTCTTTTTTTCTCTTTTGCCCACAGCAAAATATGCAGAATACACATCCTACCTTCGCATCCTCCCCAATACTGTCAATATCCTACCAGTGCTATGCACTGTTTCCACAACAAGCTTCCAGCAGCCCTGCAAGTCTCACGTCCATTGGGTTCTGTAGGCAGAGTTGTTCTACAAACCTAAAACTACAAACCTAAAACTTTTATTTAATTAGCAAATGCCTCCTTAGAAGGTATAAAGAACATGACAAATGCCATAGCGTTACCACACTAAATAATAAAAAGTCCATTAATGCTTTACAAATACAACTTTTGACAAAGTCTAGGAAGGATCAAATCCTCATCTTAAAAACTTCTCTCAGATAAATCAAAGGTCATATCGAACTGAGCAGACTACTCCTTCAATTCACAGTTTGCGTTAGTGGCTCCCCAAGAGAACCCTTAACAATGAAAACTTTAGCCTGGCATCCTCTTGCAAGCTTAGCATATATTGGCTGTAGGTTTGGTGATGTACAAATCAAAAATCCCTGCTACTGAAAGCTCACTAACAAGACTAGCACAGTGCAAATAGGGGGTGGTTATACACAGATACACTTGGTTATCAGCTTGCTTCTTGGAGGCATATTAAATAGGATTCACCTTTCCTAACTTTATATAATCTAACATTTGATCTAAGTTCATTTTCATAACCAATATAAAATCTCAGTGAATACACACACCCCAAGTGTTTCTGATGTGCAGTGAAAATAAGGCAGGGTAGAAAACAATACATTGGAGTTAGAGAACAACATAACAAGTGAAATAAAGACTTTTTTTCTTATTTTTGCTTTAAAGTGCTCCTGATGCAGAGTCAGGACAAGCCAAAACTTTCATTATGCTCTATGGCAAAGAGCAACATTTTCTTGAGTATTCTTTTTGTGCTATATCTGGGGAGGAACAAAATGTGGTTGCAGGTACTGGCCACAGGACAGACCTCATCTGGATTTGCTACTTCAGCATCTGCAATCAGAAATGTAAAATATTCCTGTCCATAGCCAGGGATTCGATCGGATCCAGTCAAAAAAGCTGAAAGAAGAAAAACAAAAACCAAATTAGCAAATTAAAATAAACAAAGCACAAGATAACGTTGTAAGATTAAAAATATGAGGGAAAGTTAATGCAAAAAATATGGCTGTTTTAATAAGCTGATTTTGCTTTGTTGAGTTTGTACCTGAATATAATAAAGTCTCTTGATGATTAATAACTATAAGCTCTCTTCTACTTATATAGACTTCATGAATGAGAAAGGCCAGGCTAGGTTTGACCTTCCACGTCTAAAAAGGATAATCTAGCTTTTGCAATCCTTTGAGAAAGCTAAACTGCTTATGGCAACATAGTCTGCTCACACAAGCTGAGGCCTCTGACCGACAACCGATAACCACAAAAGTAAGAGATAAAGTAATTGCAAGGTTCAAAGCAGTCATATGCACTCAGGCAAGCCTCAGTGGATGTGAGGAGGGTCAGAACTGTGTCCATGCAATTCCTAGTGTCACTTCTTGGTGACTTTTACTAGAAAATATGGAGGTGGGGAATACACCAAAAAGCCCCTTGGAACTGTAGTATTTTCATGTGTGAGCACCTAAAATGCGTGTTTTGAGGGAGAGAAAAGGGCTAGAAAAGTTCCAAATGCCCAATATATTACCAAGAAACATTTTCTTTTTTTCTTCTGGTAGTTTGTGAAACACAGTCCAAAAATTCCTGATGGTTTGATCTAATGTTTTGTACCGTATGTACTTCACATTCTGTCAAAGAGATAAAAGTAAATCAGGCAAGCTAATACCATTTACATTTTCATTCAAAGCAACAATATTCTATCCAAGAAATTTTATAATCCTGTTCATAGATATTCAAATCCTCTTAACCTTTAGAATCTGCTTATTCATTTGTTTTTCACAGATTCATATGACAATCCTTGAGCTATGACTTGCTTTTTAGTCCCCTTTGCTCTCATACATGACACGAATTAGAAACAGACTCAAAACACCACCACAAAGCAAATTAAGAGAAAGTCCCTTGAGCTTACATTTTTCTATCCACAACCTGTGCATTCGGTGAAAGAAAAGGTCAAGACTTTATGGTCAGCAGATACAACAGAAGTACATTGTACTTGTATCCAATACCTTTTCCAGCAGATGCCAGTCAAATTTTGTGTGTCCCTGGAGAACAGTCTGGAGCTCTACAGGGAGAAACATCTTCCACATTGTGGCTGGGCAGCCTCTTAAAAACCCCTTCATAAAGTCCTCAAATGGCTTCCGCATTGCATCGTTTAACACATAATTCACATACAAGTCAACAAATTCTTTCCTGCAAAGTTATTTCTAATCAATTAATCCAATAGACACATTTTTTTAAAAAAGAGAATTGTTGAGAACTTTATTCCTTGTTCCTTTATTCTGTATGACTTGCTTTAGTGTAGAGTCTTTACTGAGGCATCACTGGCCATTATTTATCCAGTGAATAAGTTAGAAGGATCACCATAAATAAAAAGGAATGCTGACCAACATGTATTCATTTTGTTAGTACTTCTTGTACTCCATGTAAACACTGCAATGAAATCCTATCAGACACCATGCTATTAAGTGTGCTGGTTTGACCTAATTGGAATATTTTAATACAGAAAATTATATTATGGGCTGTGGAAGGAAAACAACGGTGATGTCTACTTCACTCATAGGCTTGCTGAGATGTTTAGGAATAAGGAACCCAAAACAAAGGTAAGAGAGTCTCTCGAGTTGGCAGTGGGTGTCACGGGACACAGTGTCTGAGGTTCTCTAGCAGCTCTGGCTTCTCCTCTGCTGAATAACTCCATTAACCACTTTTCTTCTAATCCGCCCCCCCCCCTCCAACCGATCCTCCAAGCTCACCTTGCGCGTAAGGCAAACCTTGGGGTAAGGTATAGGGGTGGGGAGAAGGTGGAAGGGTGGTTGGGAGCCCCTCCTGGGGTCTCTGATTTCTGGGAGGGGAGTTGTGTTTCTGTATTACCTTTACCTTGTATATTTCTGTAAATATTTCTGTACATAGTGTATATCTCTGCTTGTATATAGTGCTGAGCTGTAAATAGAGCTTCATCTCTTAACTTCCAGCCGGCTGAGTTCTAGTCTGGGTCATTTTACAAGTGTGGGGGGGCAGGGAACTCCCAAACCGTCACATTAAGACAACCTAGCAGACTGAAATTCAGTTTAAATTCAGCTAAACTCCCACTGAATGCCCAAGAATTACTCTGAAATCAAAACAAGGTTGCATGGTTGCTAATTGGTACAGATTTTTTTAGTGACACTGTACCTGTACAGTCGACTCAATGTAAACTCTATACTTCAAGCTTCCTAAACAGCCATTTCATGCATTTTCATGGTTCCTCAGATTTTCTGCATAACTCAGGCCACAGAATTTTTCTCTGTCCCTTGTGCTGAGGTTAATATTGACACAATACCTTATCGATAGACTGCTCCATCTCTGTTATACACCAGATATATGCCATATAAATAACTAAGCAAGAAACATTTTGCTCATTCAAAAAAAAAGCCTTATAGAGGAGTACCTATAACTGTGTTTTCCAGATGTCTGTATTTCACTAAAAATACTGTTCATGGGTGTTTCACATATTTCTTAGGAATTTTCTTGATAAGCCCAAGCATCTCTGTATATGCAGATGCCAGGATGTCTAAGGATCCCCTTACCCACAGCTTGCACAAACTGCTGGTGTCTGGTGCATATGCAGCATATACAGCAAGAATCAAAAGCAAACAACCTGCTGGACCAAGAGCAAGGGCACAATGCTGATGTGCAATATTTTATAAGGGTATGTAGTGATGGGTATAGATACAGTACTTCATACACTTGTAACAAGAGAACAGGATAAGAAAAAGAAAACTGACCTGTTATGCCTAGTGACAGGAATGTTGGCACCATTTTTTTTAAGTTCAACAGTAACCATGGAATCTCCTTCTTCCATAATCTACAGACATAAATGAAAACATTGGATGCTATGTCTATATATGACAGATACAAACATATGTGTGTGTGCTACATCTTTCTTTCTACAGGGCCTGACATAGCAATCTTACTAGTTTGAGTTTACAGACAAGTTGTGTCATTGCAGTGGGACAGCCTTTCCAGAGTACACACATGGCATGTCTGAATGGCACAATAATGTCTTACCGTGAAGTTCATACTCAGGACTTCAAAGATCTCATCACATTCTTCATCCAAAATTCGCTGAAGATTCCTTTCAAAAAATCAGAGAAAAAATAAAAGAGAGAAGAAACTGGACCATTCAGTGCACTTTCAAATTCCACCAAAAC
The DNA here is from genome assembly GCA_013399775.1 of Semnornis frantzii. NCBI lineage: Eukaryota > Metazoa > Chordata > Aves > Piciformes > Ramphastidae > Semnornis > Semnornis frantzii. The sequence continues at coordinate 35,731 of VWYK01075557.1, forward strand.
CCATCCCTTGATATTCAATACTTAATGCATATACAGAGAGAACACTCACACTCAGACAGAACCTTCATATACAGCCCTAATCTGACCTACACACTTGTATCCTGCTCCTGCCATGAGCTGAGGACAAATCCTTCACTGTGAAGGATTGCAGGCAAGTCCATCCCCACGCCCCGTGGGGAGAACTTTAAACAAAGTTCAGTAGCAAGTGCACTTGGGCCACAGCCTTATTCTTCCAGGCACCATCTAGTGAGGAAGTGTGGACCAGTAGGATGATCTGGGAAAACTGCTTTGGGCTGCAGCACTTCTCAAAGCATGGCAGGCAACCTGATGTTTCAGTCAATTGAGGATTCTTTTGCACCTGAGGGAATCACTGGCTCGTGAGAAGGGGTTCTCATCTTCTCAGCTGGATTTCAGAGGCCTAGAAGCTTTATGTTGGTGGCAGCAGCACCTCTCCCTGCTGTATCTGCCACAAATCTCCTTTCCCAACATATATGAGTCCTCAGATTTGGCACAACTGCAGCATATGGTAATATCACGTTTGTGCATAACAGTATTGTGGAAGCTGGGAATTAGTTACTCACTGAAAGCAATATTACTAATTGAGTGCTTAGCTTTCCATGTCCTATGTGTTTTGAGCTGTATTCACAGTGTGGACTTCAGATACCATGCAGAGTAGGAATAGGACCCTTTCTAAGCTTTGGGGTTTGGCTTTTTATTTTGGTGATGCCAGCCTCTGTTGGAGGACTGGACAAGGCCCACTTTGGGAATTTGTGGGGTTTTTTTCAGCTCTGCCACAGCAAACGTAGCTGCCAATGCTACCCCGAACATCATCTTGGTAGGGATCTCCACGTACATCCTCAGGCTAAGAGACCCGCCCCAGCCATGTTTTCTGAGCAGAAGCTCGGGCCGTGTCTGGCTCATACCGGCCTGTGGCTGGCCACAGCTCTTCCAGGTCATCCAAAGTGGGCGCCAGCCCAAGCAGCTTTTTGTAGAGCGCCCTGGGAAAGGGGAAGGGTGCCATGCACCTGTTGTACAGGGCCATTCCGCACAGCGTCCCGATCTGGAAAAAGGTCTCCTCGCAACTCGAGGCCTGGTTAAAAACAAACACATTTTAAAAAGCTCTAAGTGCCTTTTCCAGAGAGCAGGCTCCCCACTTCCCCAGGCCGGGGGGTCAGCCCCTTACCTGGCTGGGGAACCACAGCAAGCCAGAGGCGACACGGCAGAAGGCTCCAGTGTTGGGATGGCAGAGGGTCCTGGCAGCAATGCTGAAAAACTCCTGAAGCAGTCCGCCTTGGTCCTTTCCTTCCTCGCCCAAGTAGAACACCTGCGAACCCCGGAACACCCATAAAGGCGGGGACACGGATACCGGCACCGCGATAGAGGGGCGGAACTATTGTGCTAGCGCGGTAGCGCAGCCCGGACGGCTGCATGGGCCCACCGGAAGCGCTGTGGGACGCGGCAGGTGGGGGCCAGCGGCCATGCTGCGCAGCGCGGCGGCTGTGCTGCGAAGGGCGGCGAGTGGCGGCGGAGGGCAGGCGCCGGGGCAGCGCTCGGAATCACTGCGGTCGCAGCCGCTGGAACCGTCGCTGCTGCGCTTCCTGGTGTGCCCGCTGTCTAAGCGGCCGCTGAGGTGAGAGCCATGGGCGGGGGGGCAGGCAGCTCTCGTTGGCCTGCCCTTGGCTTGCTGCTGCCCCGAATCCAGCGAGAACGACTGGCAAAGGGCGAACCCTGGTTATTCGCTCCTCCTTGTGGTTTTTCTTTGCTTGATTGATGTTTCGGGGTTTTCTTTGGTGGTGTTTTTAGTGGTTAGGGTTGTTTTTTTTGTCTGGGTTGTTGAGGGTGGTTTTGTTTTGGTTTTTTTTTTTTTTGTTTGGGTTTTTTTTGTTGTTGTTTTTTTGTTTTTTTGTTTTTTTTTGGGGGGGTGGTGTGTGCTGCTTGGTCGTTTTGGTTTTTTGTTTTAGATTGTTTTGGGTTTTTTTTTTTAGTTTTTGTTTTCTTTTCCCCTGACTTGCCTGGCCAGGTACGAGGAAGCTACCAACGAGCTCATTAACGAGGAGCTAGGCATTGCGTACCCCATCATCGACGGCATTCCAAACATGATCCCGGAAGCAGCCAGGACGACTAAGAAAAAGCCCCCAGTGGAGGACTCGAAGCAGCCTTGAGGATCTACCAGCCACAGTAGTGAACTAAGGAGAATGGCTGGAGGAGGCATGCTCCCTTCCCTGCCTACACTGACTGTACTTGTTCCCCTCCTGTCCCTAGCAGGCTTGTTCTACTCAGCCAGCGTTGATGAAAACTTCCCACAGGGCTGCACCAGCACTAACAGCTTGTGTTTCTACAGCCTTCTCCTTCCAGTTACAATACCAGTGTATGTATTCTTCCACCTGTGGACCTGGATGGGAATTAAGCTTTTCCGGCACAACTAGTGTGATGCATTTGCTAACCTTTGGGCTTGTCTAAAGCAACAGTTTATTTAATTTCATCAGGTGTTGCAGTTGAGAGTTCCCTTTCGGCGCTGCTGACTGTCATTTCCCTGGTAGTGTAAGGAAATGCGTAAAGTCATCTGCAGCAGCCTATTTATCTGCCTTAGCAGTAATTAAAAGGAGGAGTAACAAGAAGCACATATTCCATCTAGAGTATCCCCCCAAGAGCGTTGTGTGTTAGTAGTGGCACTAATGAAAATCTAACAAATGATAACAACATTCAGCAATATGATTTTCTCTTTGAATTACAGCCTTTGGGGGTTGATTTTTAACTGATAATGTGTATTGAAATTTATTTGTTGTGCTGTCAAAGGAACATCAAATAAATTAGGCTGAAGTTTAAAGCTTGAGTTAAATGAAGATTTCTACTTGTATGATATCTATGTCCCGTAGCTGCTTGCTTGCATTCTTTAATGGTTCCTGATGGGATACTAAAAATGCAGTCAAAGTGATCACACTGCCAGTAGGCAGGTAATCCTGTGGTGCATGGTATGAAAGGCAGTGGCCACAGGAGATACATTAGAAGGCTGATTAGCCAAGTGCAGCTCTTTGCAAGGAGCCCTGACAATTAGTAGAGAGAAAGTCTGAATCTAGAGAACAGTACAGAGCACAAGCCCTCTCTAAGTACCCTTTTCAGTTGGCGTAGTGAGGAAGAGAGAAGGAAAACTTTTTACAGCTCTAGCTGGCAGAAGGCTCAGGCTTGTTTGGAAAGAATCGGAACAGGATTAACAGGAAAGTGAAGTCAGTAGTTCCTACAGCACAGGCATAATGCCAGATTTTTGATGCCACTTGAGTTAGTGACTGATAAAGCACATGGTCTCTGAGCTGAGCTTTGCTCTGTACAGATTCTCACATAAGCCATCTAATGGCTTGCAGGGCAGGGTGATACCTGAAGAAAATGCAGAATCTTTGGGTTCATGTGGAAACCACAGACTAAATGCACATGAAGACAGCAGCACTACAATGGGCTCTCCATCTGTCTTGCTGGCAGTCTCTTTCCTCTCCCTTCAGACAGCATCTCTCTGAGAGAAATGGCTTTTGTGGCTATGTCACAGGCCTCAAATGCTGGCTCCCAGGCACTGGCTTTTTCACATACACCCATACTAGCTAAGAGTCTTTAAAGTCAGTCTAGCAGTAATAGTAACACTTTGCCAATTACTAGTTTCCTGAACAATCTATTATGTTACCCTAAAGCAACTACACAGTTGTGACGGTTTGGGAGTTCCCCACCCCCCCACACTTTAAAATGACCCAGAGTAGATTCTCAGCCGGCTGGAAGTTAAGAGATGAAGCTCTATTTACAGCTCAGCACAATATACAAGCAAGTATATACAGGAATATTTACAGAAATATACAAGTTTAAGGTAATACAGACACACAACACCCCTCCCAAGAATCCGAGACCCCAGGAGGGGCTCCCAACCACCCTTCCACCTTCTCTCCACCCCCACACCTTACCCCAAGGTTTGGCTTACGCACAAGGAGGATCGGCCAGAGGGGATTAGAAGAAAAGTGGTTAATGGAGTTACTCAACAGAGAGGAGAAGCCAGAGCTGCTAGCCCAAGAAGCTGTGCCCGAGAAGCTGCTAGCCCAAGACCCAAGTAGCAAGTGCCTCGTGACCCAGACTGCCTGCTTGAGAGACTCTTATCTTTTTGTAAACATTTGCAGCAAGCCTATGAGTGAAGTAGACACCACCACTGTTTTCCTTCACAGCCTGCAGTACAATTTTCTCTATTAAAAATATTCCAATTAGCTCAGACCAGCACAACAGTAAAGAGCACTGCCACTTGCATTTAACTTGTGCCAAGAAAACTTGATGGCTACATCACAGGTAAGATACTGCTCCCCATATTTACATCCCCTGCGGATTGCGTTTTATAATAATTTGGTGAATAGTTGTTTCATTGTATGCTCAGTCACTACTGAAACCCTTCTACCAATGCATCAGCAATACTGAAAACCAAAGAATGCTGCAGCAGTGTAGTCAACAATACAATTTGGTGTCTTACCACTAACGTGTTCTTGAATTGCTGGGTTGGTGCGTTATTTAAGTGGGTCCAGGTATCCTGCAGAAGGTACTGTCTTCTGACTGGAAAAGGCCAGCACTCCTTTATGATGCGGAAAATATTGTCCACTTTTACAGGACTGAGGGATAAACATTCCATAGTATGAATGTCAATCTTGTCTTTCATGTCAAATATGAATGGATATTTGGTCAGCTGCCATAGAGACACCTGAAATGCCAAGGAAGAAAGAAAAAGATGTGTTGATTTGCAAAACCAGAGTTCAGGGGTGCATGTGCAGACTGAAGTGACAGTCTACACCCTTGTCAGGCTCCTATATATCTGAAATACGCCCTTGTTCTGTATGTGATGTTGCAAATCCTAATTTAAAATCCTGCCAGTTATGCCAATTTGTGACAGAAAGAGTGATGTAGGTCACTTAATCACCATCAAAGGTATTTGGAAGAGTGATTTTAATATCACAGAATCGACCAGGTTGGAAGAGACCTCCAAAATCATCCAGTCCAACCTAGCACCCAGCCCTAGCCAATCAACTAGATCATGGCACTAAGTGCCTCATCCAGTCTTTTCTAGAGCACCTCCAGGGATGGTGACACCACCACCTCCCTGGGCGGCCCATTCCAATGCCAATCACTCTCTATGTGAAGAACTTCCTCCTAATATCCAGCCTATATGTCCCCTGGCACAACTTGAGATTGTGTCCCCTCATTCTGATATGGTGGTGTAAACTTGAAACTTAAAGTTTGATGGCTGGAGGACAGCTCTGACTCTCAGAAGCAGGACTCATCTCATGAAAGGCTCCTACCTGCAGCTGCTAAAATATTGAAATGGTAAATGGCTTGCATAATTCAGAACAGCTGGAGGACTAGAGAAAATGCATTGTCTTTGAAATGTACTGAGCTAGAGTCTAGAGTTGACTTTGATATATACAAACTCATTTAAACAAAGAAGAAAAATCCTGTTTTGTACTGCTGGTAAGAGTTATACTTACTCTTTTGGCATTCAATAAACAACATATTTGCGTAAGTGGTTTCACTTGAGGCATGTGGAAAGTGTTTTCTTGTACTCTGACACCAGTCCTGGAGTTCACCTGCATTGATATAAGATGAAAAGGAGTGTCAGCAGATCTCATGAGCTAAGCATCTCTGTGCCAGGACAGGACTAAGTAGTAACAGCTTTCCACAGAAAGAGCTACAAGAGCCTGAGCAGAAGTCAAAGGATAGAAGTGCTATGAGTAGCACAGCTCTCAAACAGTGAGAAGTCTCAGAAAGACATGTATAAAATAGCAGGAAAGCCATTTACAATTAATATCACTTAGCAGGACTCCATCAGGAAAGGTATGCTTCATTTTTAGTCTTTCATGCTGCAGGACAGTCTCTATTCAGGTTCCTGCTTGGTGCTTGAGGTTCTTACTTGGTGCCTGACAAAGGTGACTTTGAGGAGGGCACCAAACATGTAAAGCTCCAAATAATGGTAGAGTACTCTACTTATGGTAGATGAGGCCCACTGCGCTTTTGAGTTTATTGACCAGGATAAATGCAGATTCATGAATAAACTTTGAGACCCAAATCTGCATTCTCAGCCAAAAGGATTCTGAACGATTCTTAAGAACTCAATTCTGAACAAAACTTAAGAACTTTCTGTAATTCATACTTCATACCAGTGCCTGCTTGAGCTCTTGACTTCCTAAACTTTGAACATCTCAGCAGAAAGCATGGTTGCCAAGAAGAATATAGTTACTGCCCTCTTTCTTCCTTTGCAGACAAAGATGCTCTAATTCTATTGTCCCAGAAGATTTCTTAGGTAACAGGCTCTTAAAGCACTGCAGGGTGTCACCATGGCAGCCACAATGTGCCAAGCAGGTGGGCTGTTGTTTGAATGATGTCAGCAGTTACTGGGATGGGGAATCTCACCAGCAGCAAGTGGAATGGGCATGCTTCCATAATGCCCACTTCATCCATAGCTCTGTACACATCAGTGCATCTACTCACACCACTGAAAGCAACCCTCCCCTTGCCAGAGGCTGTAACATGTCACAGCTCTATATTTCTATAGAGTGTTAGCCAGGCACAACTCAAGAGCTGGACTCCTTCGAAGTTGTGCTGCTGTAGAGCCAAAGAGATTCCTAAAGCAATGTAAAATGAGAATGTAAAATGTTCCCTTGTAAAAAAAAAAAAAACCTCAGAGAATTCTGCAACCAGAAAAGATTTAAATATTCTAACTCATACCAATGCATCCTACCCAGTCACAATCCAAAGTCTTTATCACCTGGTAAAGAATCTGCAGTATTTCCAGAATCACCATTTCATGAGGGTGCAGTTCAAAGGGGTTTCTTTGCAAATCTCCAATTTCTTTGAGAAACTGAGACAAAATTTTCTGGAAAACCCTCTGATATAGAATGACCAACTGCTTGAAAAAGGATGTTTCTAGATTTGACCACAGGCATTCTGTAAAGAAAACAGCCATTGAAATATTTGTCACAGGTAGCAGGCAAATAACTGCAGTTTGTAGATGAAGCCACATTTTGTATCAAATGAATTAATACCACGACCTCACCCTCAAAAAAAAAACCAAACAACCCAACAACTTAGCTTTGCACTTCAAAAGTTAATACCTCTCAGTATAGTCACCATGTTTCTACTCCAACCAAAAGCATTTCTTGCAGGCTGAACTCTGGATCAAATTGCATCAGCAACTCTTACTCTGCAGCCAAAAATGGCCAAGAACTTAAAGCACTCGGGTCTGTCATCATAAAACCATACCAAGGATTTGCTGGTCCTTTGGCTGTAGTTTCATCATGGCTTGTGCTAACAGCCTGAGTGAAAGGTAAGAGCTGTCATCCTTTCCCTGCAGAAGGAAAGGCAAGATCAAGTAGACTCTGAAATTTTCAGGTGAGATGGGAGAGGAAGACAATGATGGCAGCAACTTCTTAATCTCCTTTTGCACCTTAAAAAAAAAAAAAAAGAAAGAAAGAAAGAAGAGAGGGACAAGGGTTAAAAATGCAATTAAATTTTGCCAAACTAATCTATGAATTAGGCTGCCACAAAATTCCCATGTTCCATTCACAAATCCAGAGCTCCTCAGCATCTCTGCAGTAAGAATCTTTATATTGAACTCTTACCTCCTGCAAGACTTTGGGCATTTTGCTGATCGTCTCATAAAAATCTTGCACTTGTGACATATCTACACCTGAAACTTCTTTAGATGTTTTGAAATGTTTGTCTCTATCAGAAAGAAAAAAAAAAAAAGCCAAATGATGTGACGAGCTGTGGTTTGTTCTGTTTTGGTTTTTTTTTTGTTACTAATTGAACAGTGAAGCATCATAACATCAGAAAATACTTGGAAAGTTCATCTCTGACTCCAGTGGGTATAATTTAATCTGCTCTATGAAGATACTCCCACTATGGAATGAGCTGTTTAATATGCTGTCCTTTCTGTCTTGTGTAGCTGTACAGGGTTAATGGTAGACTTCCTGTATTTCAGCCTAAACCACTTGCACTTCACTGCTGGGAAGAGCTATTATGGATTCTTCAGGAGCTGTAATATTGCCTAAAGGGATTATCATCATCTGTCAAATGTCACTAAGGGATAATCTGCTAGAGTGTGAGCTTCTAAAACGTATTTCAGTAGGACTTGGGGGATAAAAAACTTAATTTTAGCTTGGCCTTTGAGAAATACAGACTGCATCTTCCAAATTCAGATATGATTAATCTCCTCTTCATATGTGGGCTAAAATACCACATTCTAATCACTTAACATGCAGCCAATGCATTCTGCTATGTCTAAGTCAGTGCATACTACCTTTGCT
>VWYK01075561.1:4088-14408 GCA_013399775.1 Semnornis frantzii
TCCTCTTGTTCTGTCCTTGGGTGCCTGGCAGAAGAGACCAAGCCCACTTAGCTACAACCTCCCTTCAGGTAACTGCAGAGAGCAATGAGGTCTGCCCTGAGCCTCCTCTTCTGCAGGCTGCACACCCCCAGTACCTTCGGCCACTCCTTGTAGTGCTGTGCCCCAGGCCCCTCACCAGCCTTGCTGCCCTTCTCTGGACACGATCCATTTTACCAAGCCATTCTTGTTTTCACATATCAACATGAAGAAAGGAGGAAATAAAATCCTAAAATCATGCCTGGCACTCATTCAGGGCTAAGGGGGCAAAACTTTGTCCTGCATTGGAACAGGCTGCCCAGGGAGGTTGTGGGTGCTCCCTACCTGCAGGTGTTTAAAGCCAGGTTGGATGAGGCCTTGAGTGACCTGTACTAGTGGGAGGTGTCCCTGCCTATGGCAGGGGGTTGGAACTGGCTGAGCTTGGAGGTCCCTTCCAACCTTACCATTCTGTGACTCTATGATCTAAGGCAAGGCAGCATCCATACCTCAGCAGCTCCTGAATGCCACCATTGAGAGGAACATAGTAACATTCAAAGATCACTTTGGGTGATTCTGTGCTCCACAACCTCCCTGGAGGTGTTCAAGCCCAGGTTGGATAAGGCCTTGAGTGACCTGTACTAGTGGGAGGTGTCCCTGCCTATGGCAGGGGGTTAGAATTAGACAATCCTTGAGGTCCCTTCAACCTTACCATTTTATGATTCAATGATTAGTTGAACAATTCTTATTTTAGGTGAGTTTGGTTGGTTGGTTGGTTTTCTTTTAAATAAGTAACTAAGATTCTTGTGTATTATAAAACAAAGGTATATATACAAAGGTATGTAAAGAGGAGGACTGCAAGTCAGAATAGCTGTTCGCCACCTTCCGATGTTACACGTGCAAAGCGAATTGGAATGCTGATCTCTGAGAGACACAATTGCAAATGGTCTGTATGAACTGAGAAACACTGGCTGGGAAGACACAATGGGATAGATTGTACCTTTATAAAGCGGAGTTGTAATCCAGTTTGTATGGCAAAGGAGAATGGAAGCTGTGGCCTGAGCTCTACTGAGTCACAGCACCTAACACAATAGAGCGTAAGCGACATCCTTTTCCTCAGAAAGGCTCAAGGCTCATTGAGTCTGGGAATTCAATTACGCTCTCAACCCAGCAACAACCCCTCCTCTTCTGTTCCTCCTCTTCTCCTGAGCTCAGGTCTAATGGCAGAGCACCCAAGACAGCTACATGGTCTGTAAATATCTAAAAAAGCCTTGGGCTTAAGAGAACGAGAATCCCTGACCTTTTATGCTTGTTAGAGCACTTTTACAACAACAACAACAACAACTAAAACAAAAAAACCCCACACATACAATGGAGCTCTTAAATATCTGACAAAGTAGTTCAGTTTCAGTGTACTGTTGTCTAAACACTCCACATCAATAATAAATCATGTTTAAATAGATACCTGCATGCAGTACTGCTTATACAGGGATGAGGACAAGGAATTCATTGAACTGAATCTCCTCTAAACAAGTAGAAAGGAGTTTCTCAACAGAGCAACAAAGAAAGATTCAGAAGCAGGACAGGGACTTCAGTAAGCCTAGAAAGCATCTCCCCATCTCCTACATTTATTTACTTGAGACATTGGAATATTCTATGCTTTGCCTACATGTTTTGTCTGGGAGCTACAGGATACATCTGTAAGATTTTGGATTAGGAAATAAAGTTTATTCATATTTAGTTCTTTACCTACACAATTTGTCTGGAAGCTACAGGATACATCTGTAAGATTTTGGATTAGAAAATAAAGTTTATTCATATTCTGTTCTTTACCTACACATTTTGTCTGGAAGCTACAGGATACATCTGTAAGATTTTGGATTAGGAAATAAAGTTTATTCATATTCTGTTCTTTACCTACACATTTTGTCTGGGAGCTACAGGATACATTTATAAGATTTTGGATTAGGAAATAAAGTTTATTAATATTCTATTCTTTACCTACACATTTTGTCTGGGAGCTACAGGATACATCTGTAAGATTTTGGGTTGGAAAATAAAGTTCATTTAGAAGGAGGTGACAGCAAAAGAGATTTCTCATTTCAGAAAGTATTCTCAACAACATGCAAAGCATTCTCGATGATGTGAAGTAAATACTTTTATGACAGTGACAGAAAAAAACATTCAGCAAAGTAGACTGCTGAATAGTATCAGGATGCTTACTTCCAGAAAGTTTATAAAAGTGAAAAATTACCTCCTGCTTCCTTGGAACATTTTTGCATTTGTCAATAAGAAGTTTCAAAAGCACAGCATTCTTGTTTGCTGCCTGCTCTAAAAGCTTAGGGAGCAGGTATGCCAAAACCCACAGCAGCAGAAGGAAAAAGGGAGATGACCCTGCAGAAAGCAGCCATGGCTGTGGGTTCTCAGACTCTGACAGGGTCATGACTTCAGGTGAACCACTTCAACTCCTGGTACCCCTCTCAGCTTTCACTTTCTATTGACTGCTTGCTTGTCAGAAGGCAAGGAGCTACAATATCACAGAATCATAGAATTATTGAGGCTGGAGTAGACCTCTGAGACCATCAAGTCCAGCCTATGACCTAACACCAGCACTCCGACATGTCACTAAGTGCCAGAACCAATCCAAAGCAGCAGTGTAAAAACAGAACATACCTACCCCTAGGGAAAAAAAAATCCTATTACAAAAAGAAACCAGAAGAATTCACTGCTACTTTTTTTCTGAAGAACACGATTTATTATAACAGAAACATTTTCTAGCATAGGCATCAGAAACTGGTTCATCAAAAGGCAAATTCAGACCAGCAGACTGTAGCCCTCGCGACAGGTTGGGTTCCCTCTCACGCAGTTTCTTTCCCTGCAAATGCTTAGCACATGAATTACAGGAGGCACAGCCACTGACATGGAGGCTACAAATATGCAGCCTTCTTTCTCAGCCTGTGATGAAGCTCTTTACTAAGCATACCTGTTTGTGAGGCTTTCTAACTTCTACAGTTTTTTAATAGAATCATAGAACGGTTTAGGTTGGAAGTGACCTCAAAGCTCATCCAGTCTCAACCTCCCGCCATAGGCAGAGACACCTCCCACTAGCACAGGTCACTCAAGGCCTCATCCAACCTGGCCTTGAACACCTCCAGGGAGGGAGCAGCCACAACCTCCCTGGGCAACCTGTGCCAGTGTCTCACCACCCTCACTGCAAACAACTTCCTCCTAACATCCACTTTCAATCTCCCCTCTGACACTTCAAACCCATTCCCCTTGTCCTGCCATTCCCAGCCCTTGTCAGTAGTCCCTCCCCAGCCTTCCTGCAGCCCCCTTCAGATCCTGCAAGGCCACTCCAAGGTCTCCTGGAAGCCTTCTCTTCTGCAGGCTGCAGAGCCCCAACTCTCTCAGCCTGCCCTCACAGCACAGCTGCTGCAGCCCTCTCAGCATCTTCATGGCCTCCACTGGACTGGCTCCAACACTTCCATGTCCTGCTTCTGTTGGGGGCTCCAGAACTGCACACAGGACTGCAGGTGGGGGTTGTTTTCTGTGTTTGCTTTGGATTTCTGTTTCTTTGGTTTCTAAGGCAGTGTTAGAACTGTTGCAGAGAAATGCTTCCAGAACCATGCTATATTAGGTTCTTTCTAATAGGATAGGGAGGAAAAACAAAGAGTAAGACCGGATGTAAACTCACACTCTCAAGTATCATGGAATGGTAAGGTTGGAAAGGACCTCAAAGGTCATCCAGTTCCAACCCTCTGCCATAGGCAGGGACACCTCCCACTAGTAGAGGTCACTCAAGGCCTTGTCCAGAGAGGTTGTGGAGTCTCCTTCTCTGGAGCCTTTCCAGTCCTGTCTGGATGTGTTCCTGTGTGACCTGCACTGGATTCTCTGGTCCTGCTCTGGCAGGGCCTGGACTGGAAAATCTGCAGAGGTCCCTTCCAACTCCTAGCATCCTGTCATATTCCTGAGGCTGCCAGAGTCTAGAAGACCCACCAAATTCATCAGTCCAGGCTGCTGGTGGTAGTTCTTACGACATCCTCTGTTGCTGGCTTCAGTTCTTCTTCCCTTGTTCCTTATTCCTAGTTTATGTGTTTTGATAATCAGGTCACTTTTTCTTCTGGTTTTTTTTTGTTTGTTTGTTTGTTTTCCCCATCACCCTGTCCTCCCTAAAGTACTAGCATAACTAATCCTTAATAAGAAAAGACCATTCTGCTAAAATATTTTTATAAAGTTTACTTAGGAAACCTAAAGTAAACTACGGCACAATGAAGAGATAAAAGATTGGCATCTCCACTACTGCCTTGTACCCTGATCCAGCTGAGTATGCCCCTGCTGACAGCAGAGGTGATTGGACTTGCTGACCTTTGGAGGTCCCTTCCAAGCCAGACCATTCTGTGATTGATTCTCTGCTCAGATTTCCTGCTCCACGATGCCCAGAAGCAGTAATAAGCAGCACCATGTCACAGACTATGTTATGGTTGCAAACAGATGCCTATGATCATGAAAAGAAATGCTGCAGGGACAGGGTACAGGTTATACAAGAAAACTGTCTATATGCTGATGCTGGGCATGATGCCAATTACCCTAAACCACATCAAGACACAGTTACATTATAATCAATACAGGTATCTTAGTAGCTTCTCTTGCCCTAACATTTCTCATTGAGGTGCTGAACTGTCTTCTCTGTACAAGACATGGTTTACTAAAAGCAAGGTGACTGTTAAATCACACACAGTGGTGCTGCTGCTGCTGCCATCACTCCAGCTCTACCTTCCCTGGCCCTTGCAGCTGTCTCTGCCAGTGAGACATAGCAAAGAACAGAATGCTGCCAGAAAACTGCTGTACCACCTCCAGCAGGTTGCGAGTCAAGCTGGGCTCATGCAGACAAACAAATTGGGCAGCAGGTGAGGACTAAGTTCTAAAAGGTTCTAAAAGGGCAAGGAGTAAGTTTTAAAAGTTCTAAAAGGGCAATCAATATCCAGCCATCTTTTGGCTATGCCAGACAGCTTAATTAATCTTGTCATATCAACTTCACAGTCAGCATTATTTATTTCTATTTCTGACTCTTAAAAGTAATTTGCAAACCACAAATCAGAATAATGTCTGATAGACTTTGTCATGATCGTAGTATCACAGCTTATTACGAAAGGAAAAAGTACAGTATCTCCAAACAGAGAGTGCAGATTATTCCTGTAGCACTCAGTAACATTTCATTAATAATGACAAAGCTGTGAGGCTTGGCTGAGACACCTGGAGGCTGAGCAGCCACGCAGCCAGACTTGGATAGACTGAGAGCTGGGCAGAGAGGAACCTGATGAGGTTCAACAGAGTCCTGCACTGGGCAGGAACAATAAACGGCAGCAGTACAGGTTGGGAGGGGATCTGCTGGAGAGCAGCCCTATGGGGAAGGACCTGGGAGTGCTGGTGGAGAACATCCATGTGCAGCAATGAGCCCTGCTGGGCAAGAAAGTCAATGAGGTCCTGGGGGGCATTAAGCAGAGTGTGTCCAGCAGAACAAGGGAGGTTCTCCTCCCCCTTCTGCTCTGCCCTGGTGAGGCCCCACCTGCAATACTGCATCCAGTTCTGGGCTCACCAGTTCAAGATGGACTCGGATCTGCTGGAGAGAGTCCAAGGGAGGGCTACAAGGATGCTGAAGGGACTGCAGCACTGCTTGAGGAGGAGAGGCAGAGAGCCCTGGGGCTGCCTAGTCTGCAGAGCAGAAGGCTGAGAGGGGATCTGAGCAATGTCTGTCAAGAGCTGAGGGCTGGGGGTCAGGAAGGAAGGCACAGGGACAGCCTCTGCTCACTTGTGCCCTGCCATAGGACAAGGGATGGAAACTGCAGCACAGCAAGTTGCAGCTCAAGATGAGGAAGAACTTCTTGGCTGTAAGGGTGCCAGAGCCCTGGCACAGGCTGCCCAGAGAGGTTGTGGAGTCTCCTTCTCTGAAGCCTTTCCTGCCCTGTCTGGATGTGTTCCTGTGTGACCTGTGCTGGATTCTCTGGTCCTGCTCTGGCAGGGGATTGGACTGGAAGATCTCCAGAGGTCCCTCCAAACCCTAGCATCATGTGAGCTTGCGACTGGGTACATTTGCATTAAGCACAGCCTCTTACTATAACCCAGAACAAAACATTCCTAGAGATTACCACCTTCTCCTCCAAAGCAAATAGAAAGCTATAACAATATGTTTTAAAAATGCCCACCATTAACAAAAGAAAAAGGTTGTGACTGCAATACCACTAATGAAAGAAAAAGTTTGTAATTGCAACACCATAAATGAAAGAAAAAGTTTGTAATTGCAACACCATTAATGAAAGAAAAAGTTTGTCATTGCAACACCACTAATGAAAGAAAAAGTTTGTAACTGCAACACCATTGATGAAAGAAAAAGTTTGTAATTGCAATACCATTGATGAAAGAAAAAGTTTGTAATTGCAATAACATTAATGAAAGAAAAAGTTTGTCATTGCAACACCATTAATGAAAGAAAAAGTTTGTAACTGCAATACCATAAATGAAAGAAAAAGTTTGCAACTACAATATCATAAATGAAAGAAGAAGTTTCTAACTGCAATACCTCAGTTAGCAGCACAGTTACACAATTACATTGCAATGCTCACATTTCTGAGCACCATTAGATCTGAAAACCACCAAACTTGAAAACTTCATAGCAAAAGTGTCATGAAGAAACAGATTTGCACTATGCATGATCTGAAGAGGCACAGAACAGCAGCAAAAATAATTACGAAGCAGCTCAGTGTTGAACTTTAAATAATCTGTTATAAATTCTGGGACTTCACAAAGATAAAGCTTGAAACTGAACCTCACTAGCAGAACTGCAAGCAACTGCTGCTGTCTGCTTCTATGTTCTGCTGCAAGCCTGATTTTACCTTGTTTGCAATGCTGGTGATGAACGACTTGATGTCCAGATTAGTTGGGCAGCTCTTCTGACAGGGAGCATCTGCACACTTCAAGCACCTACAGGGATAAAAGAAAATGTGTCAGGTCGACATGGAACACAAATGCTGCCAATGGCATAAGCTGCTCAAGTTACTACGGTACAAGATAAGCCACAAAGGAATAACACAGAGCCCACAAAGGAATAATACAGAGCATCTCCATAACATTTCTATGTAAAATCTCAAAGCACTACATGAATGCATCACAGAATGGTTTAGGTTGGAAGGGACTTCAAAACTCAGCCAATCCCAACGCCCTGCCATAGGCAGGGACACCTCCCACTAGCACAGGTCACTCAAGGCTTCATCCAACCTGGCCTTGAACACCTCCAGGGAGGCTGTGGAGCACAGAATCACCCAATGTGATCAAAGATCACTGGGTGATGTGATCAATCTCCCTGGGCAACCTGTGCCAGTGTCTCACCACCCTCACTGTAAACAGCTTCCTCCTAACATCCACTTTCAATCTCCCCTCTCACACTTCAAACCCATTGCCCCTCATCCTGTCATTCCCAGACCTTGTCAATAGTCCCTCCCCACCCCTCCTGTAGCCCCCTTCAGATCCTGCAAGGCCACTCCAAGCTCTCCTGNTTATTACTGACTTGCATTCAGCACTGACCAGTTACATTCCATTGACTCCACAGTAGAATGCAGTTACAAAGATATGGACTGCACATGTGTACACACATATCTAATTGCACAGACATCATTTTTTACCTTGGAATCCTACAATGCTAACCTTCTGACCATTTCATTTTTGTATTTGAGAAACATCTGTGCTGCGAATTCAAATTTATCAACCCAGCTCTGTAAGTGTCACTTTGAATTAAATCCTGGATGCTGGACAATTTCACAACAAAAGCAGTAGCATTTCCACAGAGGAAGTAATTACTTTGTCCTGTATGTGGCAAAGAATAAGAATGGTTGCCAGATTTTCAAGTCACTTTACAAGTAGCCTGTGATAGGTCACAGGATGTTATGGGTTGGAAGGGAACTCTGGAGATCTTCCAGACCAACCCCCCTTACAGAGCAGGACCAGGATGGACTTTTCTTATTACTTTAGGGAGGATAGGGTGATGGGGAAAACAAAACAAAACAAGAAAACCCAACCAAAAAAAAAAAGAAAAAGTGACCTGATTACCAAAACATAGAAGGTAGAAATAAAGTACAAGGGAAGAAGAATTGAAGCCAGCAAGAGAGGATGTCATAAGAAGAACTACCACCAGCAGCAGCCTGAACTGATAAATCTGGTGGGTCTTCTAGACTCTGGCAGCCTCAGAAATATGATCACAGGATGGTAGAGGTTGGAAGGGACCTCTGGAGATTTTCCAGTCCAAGCCCTGCCAGAACAGGACCAGAGAATCCAGTGCAGGTCACACAGGAACACATACAGACAGGACTGGAAAGGCTCCAGAGAAGGAGACTCCACAACCTCCCTGGGCAGCCTGTGCCAGGGCTCTGGGTACCTCACAGGCAAGAAGTTCTTCCTCATGTTAATCTGCAACTTCCCATACTGCAATTTCCATCCCTTGTCCCTTGTCCTATGGCAGGGCACAAGGGAGCAGAGGCTGTCCCTGTGCCTTCCTTCCTGACCCCCAGCCCTCAGCTCTTTACAGACATTGTTTAGATTCCCTCTCAGCCTTCTGCTCTCCAGACTTCTAAAAGCAGTGATATGTATACTCCCAGCTAAAATCCCCAAGATCCTCTTCTTGTCACCCCTAATGACAAAACCTAACTGCAAGTATTAAGCAGCAAGAATTTATTGCCTGCTCCTGCACAGTGCTCAGTGAAGATGTACTATTCTGCTTGCTTGCTTAAGCGCCTGAGGAATATGACTTCAGGGTGGTCTACGTAATTTGCAGCAAGCAAATCTAACAAACAAATGAAACAAAAAAAAAAAGAAAAGAAAAAAAAAAGAGGTAAAAATAATTCTGCATTAAACACAAAAGTATGTGCACACCCTTTGGGGTTTACCTATCAATGATTGTGCCCTGTGAGGAGAGGCTGAGGGAGCTGGGGGGGTGCGGCCTGCAGAAGAGGAGGCTCAGGGCAGACCTCATTGCTCTCTGTAGCTACCTGAAGGGAGGTCGTTGCCAGCTGGGGTTGGGCTCTTCTCCCTTGCAACCAGCAACAGAATGAGGGAACACAGCCTCAAGCTGTGCCACAGGAGGTTCAGGTTGGATGTTAGGAGGAAGTTCTTGACAGAGTGATTGGCATTGGCATGGACTGCACAGGGAGGTGGTGGAGTCACTGTCCCTGGAGGCGTTCAAGCAAAGCCTGGATGGGGCACTTAGTGCCATGGCCTGGTTGATTGGCTGGGGCTGGGGGATAGGTTGGGCTGGGTGAGCTTGGAGGTCTCTTTCAACCTCCCTGATTCTGTAATTCTATCAATAGGAGTTAGATATTGCACGATTCATTTTCTTGGGATTCAGGAAAGTAGCCCAGATGCTATTTTGGTCCTGTTTTGCTAACAGAAAGAACATATGTAAACAGGTTTTAACAGAAAATTAAATCAAATTTGGGGGTTATGTATTACCTCAGTACAGCTACTTAATAGAAGTTCCACAAGCCCCCATGAATTACTGTTATTTACTGATAAGATAAAAAGGCATTTTGGAACTCACCAGGACCGAATGTTTGCAAAACAGGAAAGCTGCCAGAGGCCTCTGGACTGCATATACAAAGAAGTGAAGAGCACACTAAAAGGAATGAAATGTCTGAAATATTGTACTGAAAAACTGGCCTGCCTTTGTCAATCACACATAATGACTTTTGGAGGTTTGGTTTTGTTGTTGTTTTTTTTTTTTTCTTTTGGGGGGGGGGTTGGTTCTATGTTTTTTTGTTTTGTTTTTCCAAATTAAAGGTGAAATAAGAGAGAAGGCAAAGTCAGTTACAAACAGTAATGAATCATCCTTCTTCCTATTCAGTGTCACCTAGCTGAGTATTGCAGATGCAAGGGAGCCAGCAAAATTTGAAGGTATATGTGGTAGTGGTTGTTTGGATTTTCTCACAGAGGTAGTCATGAGGAAAAGGTCCCAGAGGGAATATTTAAAGGAAAACAGTCCTCACAAGCTGCAAAAGCTGTTGCAATCTGATAAAACCAAATTCAGGCTCAAGAGTATAGCAGGTTACTAGTTCAGCTAGCCAGGATATCAGGAAGCTTTGGCAGAAGAACATCAGCAGCTTCAGCTGTGGCACTTAGCGCCCAGCACTACCCACTGCCAGGCACAGGCCATAAATCCCTTGACAAGCGAAGCCAGGCCAGACAGGAACTCAAAGGTTTGATGTGTCTAGAGCACTATGGCAGGAAGGGCCTCTTAGCATTTCACGGAGTCACAGAATGTTAGGG
>VWYK01075564.1:0-19157 GCA_013399775.1 Semnornis frantzii
TCTGTGATTCTGTGATTCTTGAGCACCAACAGGACTATAGAAATGTAAGATGAAATTAGCCTCAATTAAGCACCACTTTAAGCAATCCATTTATAATACCCATCAAGAGAACACATGACTATTTCCATATTCAGCATGTGTCCTCTTATTCAGAGAGAAAATCCTTTCGTTTGAATTGAACATCCCTTTCCAACGCATTCGGGACCTCCAACTCCACCAGATAAGGGGATTAGTCCCTGTTTCTGCTGCAGTGAAAAGCACTGTGGGTTGGAATCTGCTTGAGCAGAGTTTAGCGTCAGCTTTCATTGTATCTGCATTTAGTTTAACTCCATTTTAATACAAAATTAACCTTCACAAAATGTTCTTTCTTGAAGACAAGGGACAAGAACAGGTTTGTGATTAAAGTTCAAGATTTCTAGGTTCAGTGTGGGAACTTGTACCTTAGACTCTCTGGGTAAACTTTGCTGCATTACTGACTTGGGTTTTTTTTAAACCATAGAATTCCAAAATAATTTTGACTGAAAACCCACTAATCCAGCACTGCCAGCTTTGATAGTTTGACCCAGGTCCTCTTAAGAAAGCCCTAGAGTTTTCCAGGAGGACCAGAGAGGTCTCGGAGGTGGACCCTGGAAATGGTAATTTTTGTTAGTCAATCCCATAATCCTGCTATCCCTTTATAAATTGGCAGCAAAGCCAAATCTCTCTCTTTTCTCTCCCCCTTCCTTCGTCTCTCTGGAGGGAGTCTTATCTGGTAACTATGGAGGAGTAACCTGTCTGAAGCCTTCAAGGCCGCAGTGAATTTCTAGCTGTGCAATCTGGCCTGCTTGGGCCTAATGGGAGACAACGTTGGGAGGTAGAAAATGAGCATTGGGGCTTTGTGGTTTAGCTTGGCTGGGGGGCAAGGTCTGGGAGGAATTTTCCTGTATCTGTATTAGGTGTTAAGGATTAAAGTATTCTGTATTTTTCTTCCTGTACATCTTTAAATACACTTTTCTGTATTCCTCTCCAATTCAGCAAGAGTGTTATTATTTTACTGCCGTTTAAAAGTAAAATAATCTCAAGGCTGTCTGCTCTATAAACATTGACACCAGCTCACCACTGAACCATGTTCCTCACCACCACATCCACGTGGATTTTAAATCCCTCCAGGGATGGTGACTCCACTACTGCTGTGGCCAGCCTGTTTCAGGGCTTGTCAGACTTTTGGGAGAAAAGTTTTTTTTCCTAATGTCCAGCCTCAGCTTCCCCCGATGCAATGTGAGGCCATTTCCTTTTGTCCCATTGTTTGACTCCCTGGTGACCTTCAGTTGTACCTGATCCATATCTCCTCTTCTTATCACATCCCTCTATAAGAGTGGATCCAGCCACCATTCTACCTCACAAGCTTTGGACACGAAGGGTGTTCAAAGACTCTGTAGGCACCTTCGGCACAAGCAGGTGGTGAGAGGACAAAGAAGTGAGGTCATCAGGCAGTTTGCAGGGGACCCCAAGAAGTTGGCCACGCAGGCCCTGATAGAATGATGCTTTAGGAGCCTGAAGCAAAGCAGCAGACTACAGAAACTTCAAACAACATGGGAAGACAGCTCTTGTGTAACTTTCTAAAGAAGGTCAAAAAGATCAGTGAATCATAAAGACTGGAAAAGACCTCTAAGATCATCAGGCTCAATCATCAACCCATCACTACAATGATCACTAAACCATGTCCCCAAATACTCAAAATACTATATCCATGTATTTTTTGCACACCCCCAAGGATGGTGACTCCACCACTGCCTGGGACACCCTGTTCCAATCCCTGACCAGATGATCAAATAGGCAAGTTAAGGACGTTTCGCACAGTGAGCGGAGAAAGGAAAGAAGCTCACAGAGCAGCAAATCTTCCAAGCACTTTGCATCTAGCCTGAATGCTATGAAGAAAACAACGGTTAACCTGAGGGTTTCCATCCATTTCATTCATGCTTTTATCAGAAATGCTCATGGTGAGGTCTTTGTTAGCAAAACGCTTTTGTCTCTGTTTCCAGTTCTGTCTAAAAATCACCTGTGACAGACTGTGGTCCTTAGGATCTGACTCTTAAGAGGAGACAGGCAAGTAATGCTTGTGATTTTCCCCACAAAATCAAGAGCAGGTTCTACTTTGTCAAAGGTTTTGACTAGCCAAGCAAGTAAAGTACAAACTTCTTTCACAAGAGGCAGACACAGATGGTGGTTAGGTGAGTATGAGTTATTGAGACATCAATCAACCCAGAGCTGGGCAGAAAGGCTTTTTTCCACCTCAGACACATAGAAATAATTCTATGATTCCCTCCGACCAGAGCAAAGATTCAGACTCTCACATCTGCTTCTCACTTCTCTAAGTTTATTTTTTTCTGCCTACTCAGAGTGCAATTTAACATACCACAACTGTGATTTTCATGCATAAAGTGTATATGGAGATTTAGATACATTCGATATACTCCCACTTCAGCTCTGGATGAATCAGGTTTAACAGAACAAGTGGCAATTGACATTTCTGTCTTCTGCTCTGTCTGCAGAGCACCCTGTCTGAGACTTTGCTCCCAGGTATGGTTCAGCAGCAGGTATCATAGGTCACATGAATCATTAAGAGCCATAATAAAAAATTCCCAGCGTCCATAAAATTTGCATTTTCTGACAATAAATTTGAACCAATATCTGCCACTTCCCTGCAAAGCCAACAAAATCACCTCTTCTCTCCTGCTTGCTTTGTTAAAGGAACAGGGGATTGCACCTCACTGCTACTCTTGTTTGGTTTCCCCACTGAAAACACACACAAGTCAGAGCCTCAGCATGGCAGGGATTGGAAAGAACCTCTGGAGCTCATCGAGTCCAACCCCCTCACTAAAGCAGGGATATCCACAGTGGGTTGCTGAGGATCACAATGTCCAGGTGTGTTTGGAATCTCTCCAGAGAGAGACATGACAATGTCCCTGGGCAGCCTTCTCCAGGGGCTCCACCATTCTCACAGCAAAGTACCCTTACCCACAGGTGGAACCTCCTGGGTTCACATTTGTGTCTGTACAGTTGCCCATTGGCCTGTTGCTGGGCACCATCGAATAAAGTCTGCCCTTATCCTCTTGATCAGCACTGAGAAGATCCCCTCTCAGTCATACAGACCTATAAGCTGTAGAACACGATATTCTTCCCTGCCCCATCACACTTTTACTCTGGTGTCAAATAAAAATGAAAGAAAATGCCCAAAACTCTCTGCATGGTCCACTGGTATATCCTCACATGTAAAATCAAGTTTACTGGTCTGAGTAAAGGTAAGGTGCTAAATCTTGTTGTTCCCTTCCAGGATGCTCACAGCGAAATCTTGGCAAGACTTTATTAGGAGAAAGCTGTCAGAATATTTTGCTCTGAGTTCAATTTTTTTCTTGCTTTCAAGAACATCAAGAACTCAAAGAAGCAGGGTGGTATGCTTCGAGACCATGGCAAGGGGCAGAATGGAAATTAGTCATGCTTCCAGCCTAAAAGTCTGTTTCTGAGACAGTGATAACAGAAAACCCCAGAAAGACACAGGGACAGAAGAAAAAAGAAGTCAGAAAGTAAGATTGTTGCTTTGGTTGTTATTGCTATATTCTCACTACCAGCAAGGGGACACAAACAAGCCCTTCGGTTGCACCACTGAGACCTCATCTACAGAGAAACAAAGGAGGCAGAAAGCTGCTGTAGCTGCACACCCTGACTATGTCCACTGTCCTGTTTTGATTTTCTAATCTCATTGAACTTGTTTATGATCCAGATAAAGCATGTCCCTGGCTGAGAGGGGTAACAGAGAAATGGGTTGCCCAGTTCAAGAGGGAGAGGGAACTACTGGAGAGGATCTAGTGGATGATACAAAGATGTTGGGGGTATTGCAGCACCTCTGTGAGGAGGAAAGGCTGAGACCAGGGGCTGTTTAGCTTGGAGAAGAGCAGACTGAGAGGGCATCTTCTTGATCATAGAATCAACCAGGTTGGAAGAGACCTCCAAGATCACCCAGTCCAACCTATCACCCAGTCCTACCCAAGCAACTAGACTATGGCACTAAGTGCCCCATCCAGTCTTTTCTTGAACACCTCCAGGGACAGTGACTCCACCACCTCCTTGGGCAGCCCATTCCAATGCCAATCACTCTCTCTGTCAAGAACTTCCTCCTAACATCCAGCCTATACCTCCCCTGGCACAACTTCAGACAGTGTCCTTTTGTTCTGTCGCTGGTTGCCTGGTAGAAGAGACTGATCCCCACCTGGCTACAGCTTCCTTTCAGGTAGTTGTAGACAGCAATGAGGTCACCCCTGAGCCTCCTCTTCTCCAGGCTGCACAGCCCCAGTTCCCTCAGCCTCTTCTCACAGGGCTGTGCTCCAGCCCCCTCACCAGCTTCACCCTTCTCTGGACATGCTCCAGTCCCTCAACACCTCTCTTAAATTGAGGGACCCAGAACTTGACACAGTACTCAAGGTGTGGCCTGACCAGTGCTGAGTATAGGGGCAGAATAACCTCCCTGGTCCTGCTGGCCACACTGTTCCTGATCCGGGCCAGGATGCCATTGGCTTTCCTGGCCACCTGAGCACACTGCTGGCTCATGTTCAACCTACTATCAACCAGCACACCCAGGTCTCTTTCTGCCTGGCTGCTCTCCAGCCACTCTGTCCCCAGTCTGTAGCGCTGCTTGAGGCCAATGCTCGGTAACAGCTAAAGGACCTGCAGGGGATCAAGGGGATGCGGCTAGACTCTTGTCGTTGATGTCCAGTAACAGGATAAGGGGCAATGGCCACAAAGTAGAACACAGGGGGTTCCATCTTAACAGGAGAAGAAACCTCTTTGGTACAAGGGTGCTGGTCCCCTGGAGCAGGTTGTCCAGAGAGGTTGTGGAGTCTCCTGTGGAGAGATTCCAAAACCACCTTGTCATTGTGGTCCTGGGTAACCTCCGTAGCACATGGTTTAGACTAGATGATCTCCAGAGATCCTTTCTGATCCCTACTACTCTGTGACTTTGGTTCTGTTATAAAGCCAAATGATGGAGGTGAGGGGAAGCACCTCTCTGAGCACAGATCATCTGCTGAACCATGGGTATTTAGGTTGGATATTAGG
Organism: Semnornis frantzii; assembly: GCA_013399775.1. Taxonomy (NCBI): domain Eukaryota; kingdom Metazoa; phylum Chordata; class Aves; order Piciformes; family Ramphastidae; genus Semnornis; species Semnornis frantzii. The sequence goes on from VWYK01075564.1 coordinate 5,092, forward strand.
AAAAATTTCTTTCCTACAAGAGTGGTCAGGCCTTGAAGCAGGCTGCCCAGGGAGATGAAGTCAGCATCCCTGGAGGTGTTCAAAAACCATGTAGACATGGCTGTTTTGGACACAATTTAATGGTCATGGTGGTGTCAGTTTGATGGTTGGACTTGATAATCCTAGAGATATTTTCCAACTGAAACAATTATATAATTGCAGCTTTCACTTAGAAGATGTACAGCTCCTTTTTAAAATCTAATTTTCAATGCCTTTTCCCTCAGACATCATTCCCCTCACACATCATTCCCTTCTAAGTCCATGTTAGCAATAGTTAAAGCTCCAGCAAGGTACGTTCTGACACACAGGTTTGATCTATGAGGAGAAAAAGGAAATCAAAAGGCATTAAAGCACGATGCAGGACTGCTGCTCCTGCCTCCCATTCCTTAATGGTGTTTTGGTCAGCTTGCTTTGCCTGGACAGACATTCAGCAGCTCAGAGGGGTGCAACAAGGAAGTGGTGTTAGACTGCGTGAGGAACAGGGTGCAAGATTTGTGGGCATATAGATAATGGAAACCTCAGGGTTTGGGTTGCCACCTGATTTCGGAGCATTTCTGCATCATCAGAGTTGTGCACGTCACTGTTACAGCAAAAAGGATGAAGCTGTCATGAAGCCAGGAGTAAAAATTAGCTTTAAAGTCATGCTTTCAATGCTACCTCAGACAGGAATTGTCAGCTGTATCGTAGTCACCATCCTCAGGATCTGAAAGCCTAAATCCTCCTCTATAATTATATATGTTCTCTTTCCTGGTTACAGTCAATACACATAGGGATGACGTAGGCAGAAACAGCATGAGCTTCCTTACCCAGGTCTGCAAGTCCCACTCCTCACCATGGGGCATCGCTGCTGATGGTGTCAGACTGTGCAAGTGCCTGTCACAACGAACATCACTGTCTCACACAGACTGCAGTGCATGGCAGCTTGCAGGCCCTCTGCCACATGCACAAATGTCATAGAATAGCTTAGGCTGGAAAGGACCTTAGAGAGCATCTACTCCAACGTCCCTGCCATGGGCAAGGACACCTCTCAACGTGACTTGGTTGCTTGAGGCCTCATCCGACCTGGCTCTGAACACCTCTAGAGAGGGTGCATCCACAACCACTCTGGGCAACGCATTCCAGAGTCTCACCACCCTACTACTGCAGAACTTAGGCCTAAGATCCATTCTTGACTGCCTCTCCCTCAGCTTAATACCATTCCTCTGTGTCCTTCTGCTAGACACCTTTATGAAAAGCCACTCTCCAGCCTTCCTATAGGCCCCTTTCAGGTACTGGAAGGCAGCTATAAGGTCCCCCAGAGTCTTATCTTCTCCAGGTTGAACAACCCCAACTCTCTCAGCCTATCCTTAAGGTCCTGCACCTGGGTAGGCACAATCCCAAGCCCAAATACAGGCTGGGTGATGAATGGCTGGAGAGCAGCCCTGAGGAAAGGGCCTGGGGGTCTGGGTTGATGAAAAGCTCAACATGAGCCTGTAGTGTGCACNGAAACTGCTAAAACCCCTGAATTGTGATTGGTGACTTGCAACACTTCACCAGATACCAAATCATCAGTTCATACTGCTAATTTGATCTATTAACCCTAAAGCAAAAGGCAAACACAAGTGTTCTGTTGATGCACAGGCACCAAATTATTACCAAAATGAACAAATGTACTTCAGGCCTCCTCCAACCTTGGCTGCTCCCTCCCTGGAGGTGGTCAAGGTCAGGATGGACGAGGCCTTGAGTGACCTGTGCTAGTGGGAGGTGTCCCTGCCTATGGTAGGGGGTTGGAACTAGATGATCCTTGAGGTCCCTTCCAACCTTACCATTCTATGATTCTATGACCCTCCCAGTAGAGTTGCTCCAGCCCTTGTATCTTTGGACTTTCTCCAACAGTTCTTCATCCCTCCCATGACAGGGATACCAGAGCAGGATGCAGTATTCAAGGTGGGGTCTCACAAGAGCACAGTAAAGGGGAAGAAACAGTTGTGTCCACCCAACTTCTGCTGATGCTACTGTGTTCCTGCCCTGTTTGATGGGAAACGACAAGAATAAGGCTTTGAGCAAAAGAAGATATTTAAACGCGGCAGAAAACATTCCCATTTATAGATACTCTTGCGTCTTTGTCAGCTTCCTTAGCATGCCTTGGGAGAAACAATCTGCATGGAAGTACAACGACAAGAAAAACAAGCTCTCATTATTCTCTGTGCACCGATACCAAATGTTAAAGTCATTTGATAATTTATCTGGAGGAAAAAATATAAAAGCAGAGCAGACACAACTTGCTCAACTCATTAAGGGGAGACTCAGAGACTTGAAAAGTGCCAGTAATTAACTTTCTTTTTTAAAGCAGTGCTTATTTGTGCATGTCAATATAATTTATGCATTCAGAGATTTCTCAAATAGATCCTACAGGAAGTTGCCGCCTCAGAAAAGATGTCAGTGCCGAGCTAAAAAAGACACCTATCAAAGCTGAAACCCAATTTCTGAGATCTCAGTGATCTGAGAAAGGCTGAATCGTTGTTGAAGTAGAAGCCAGAAAGAGAAATGAGCCTGGATAGACAAGAAAAGGTTTTTTTTTTTTGAGAAGAGGGTGTAGGAGAGTCTGATGCGATTTAAGAAGATCAAACTTTAAAGGGATCAAAACTTTAAAGGAGCCAAGGAAAGCTAATATAAATAGTATAAATAGTAGGGAATAGGGAGAGAGTTGGATGGTTTGAAGGGCACAGGTTTTTTTCTATGTTACTGCATTGTATAGAATCATAGAATTGTTTTGGTCGGAAAAGAGCTCTAAAATCCTCAGGTCCAATCACTAACCTAATACCATCATGGCCATTAAATGATGTCTCAAAGTGCTATGTCCACGTATTTCTTGTGAATACCTCCATGGGCAGTGACTTCACCACCTCCCTGGCCATCCTGTTCCAATGCCTAACCACTGTTTCAGACACAAAATTTTTCCCAATATCCAGCCTAAACCTCCCCTGTCACAATTTTGAAGCCACTTCCTCTCATTCTGTCACTTGGTACTAGAGAGAAGTATCTCAGCATTATCCAGTCGGTAAGGCTAAGAAAGACAAGGAAAATGTATCAGGTATTTTTTATTATGCTAAGAATATTCTGGTTCAAGCAAGTTTCTCTATTTTCATCTACAGAATTCAGAACCCCTCCTTTTCCCTGCTCTTTAAGCCCTTGAGAGGTCATACCAACAAGCACTACATCATTTGGGATTGGGAAAGAGAGAGTGATGTAGGGGAAAACTTAGTTGTGGTAGCCCAGCTAACCCAAGGAAACCATTGTGGCTGGGACACAAAAGCTGTGGAACTGTAATAACTGCAAGGTCAGTGAGATACACAGAGGATACACAGTGCTCACCAGGACACTCACTATCTACAGACTGGACACAGAGGGCTAAGTTGCTCACATCTGAGCAGGTTTTATGCAATCCAGTGTGACCTTCAGGAAAACAGGTCAGCTGGATGCAAAACATCTGCCAACTGTCTCCTTTCCTCTGCACACAGACCTGGTCTGATCAGCTAGGTCAGAAGTAAAGCTACCACTTGTTTGGCACAGAATGATGAGAAAATATTCAGATCACAACTCTGGGGTAGCTCATTTCCTTCTGAACAGGCAACATTTGTGAGACAGAAATCTCAGCTGTTCCACAGATTAGCTCTTGGCATTTCTGGAGAAGGGTAGGATGCCAGTTTAAATTTGTGACATGAGACCTTAAGTACCTTTAGGAAATAAGTGGCTACATCTGGAACAGCAGTCATCATTTGCAGGAGGTGAGAGGACACACCTTTTTTCTCCAAAATGCAGAGGGTTTTCCATCTGTTCTTCATGCTCTTTTATCTCACTGCTGTTTCCTTTCTGCTTGTCTGTGCCACTTAATAAACAAGGATATTGCAGCCTCTTTGAAGGAGCCTTCCTTTTGCACAGAAGCTTTCTGATAGGAAGGGTCTTCTCCACAATGACCTACAAAACAGAAAACAAACAGACACTGAACCTCAGAGTAAGCTTCACTTGTGAACACACCATGCTTTTGAACTTTTTCATAAGAAGATAAAATCAAACAATGACTCTGCCTTGCTCTACAGGCAGTTGAAACAGAGGCATCAGGTAGTGCTCAGTACCTTTGGTACTACAGGACTGATGACAAGATGCTTCACTGCCTTGCGAAATACCAGCCCTGAATCAGTACTTGGTGACTCTTATGGCTTATAAAGGTCCTCAAGTAAGAGAGAGGTAACACTGCTGTTACACAATTTGGCATCCAAGCTGACGTGCCCTTTGTCTGAACATAAGCTCCCAAGGAGTCTGATTTCCTCTTGTCTTCTCTCCCTCTTATAAAAGGCTCCCTCCAAGAATACCACATGTCAAAAGACAGAAGTTGTTTCAGTTTCCTCACTGAAAAACCTGTTGCAGCTGTGATTTTTTTTTTCTGCTCTGTGAGAGCTTTTCTTTATACCCAAGAGGAGAAGACAGCTCCTGTAAGGAGGTTGTAGCAAGGCGGGGGTTGGTCTTTTCTCACAAGTAAGTAGAGACAGGATGAGAAGAAATGGCCCCAAACTCAACTAGAGGAGGTTTAGGTTGGGTATTAGGAAAAATGTCTTTACTGTAAGAGTGGTTTGGCATCAAAAGAGGCTGCCTAGGGAGGTGGTGGTCACCACCCCTGAAAACATACAGAAACGGTATTTCAGGACATGGTTTGGTGGGCATGGTGTTGCTGGGTTCACGGTTAGACTCGATGAACCTAGAGGTCTTTTCCAACCTTAATGATTCCATGCCTCTATGAATAATGTTCCAGCATCTGATGCAACTCCTTAAATTATATTTGCCTCCCTTATCCTATTACTGGCATTATTACCTAATCTGCAAACCTCATCTCTCCTCCTGTGTCCACCTTGTGAATGCCTCTCTCAGCATCAGGGTCTTCAGGGGTTTTACCACTCTGTATCCCTCCTCACAGCTCCTCACTTTGAAGGTAACCAACTGTAGCTTCTTCATCAAGAGTGCAATGAACAAACACAACCCTCAGTATTAGAGACGCTAATGGAAACTCACCCTTTAGGGAACAGGAAAGGCCAGCCATGGTGAGGATCAAGTTTGTTCTCCATGGACAGAATATTCTCTAGATGCTTACTACAGAGCTTCATCACTCCAGTCTCCTAGGAAAAGTATTGAAAGTGCAGTACATGACAAGCATCAGCTCTCTATTCAGCCTGACACTATACTGACTGCCTGAAACAAACATACAGTCCACAAAAAAAACCAAACCAAAACAAAAAAACCTATGACTCTTTTCTCCTTCCAAAGAGCCTGCCTGCTGACAGCCAGCTCTTTCATTCCAGCAGTTCATGGATTTAAACTCAATTCCCAACAGACCAGTACACTGAAAAAAACCTTACGTGATGGACTTCAATATTGCACTTTTCAGTAAAGACTGAGCAAGTCCCAGCTGTGAGGAGTGAAGACAGACAGGGTATTGCCTTCAAAGGGGCTAAGGGCCTCCTTTCAAGAGCAAGCAGTGGGAGCTGAAGGATTCAACGATGCAGCAGCAATAAGCACACCTGAATTAACACTCCATGGAAGCACCACATGCAGCTCTCACCAGGTCCTCAGCACTGCATAACCACAGAACACGGTGGGATGAAAGCCATCTCACCAGTGTTTATGGGAGTAGGGACTCTGCCCCAGGAAAGTGATTCTTCTCCTGGTGCTGCAGTAAGCAGCATCTCCAAGAGCTCAGAGATCTCCGCATAGGGCTTCAGAACGGTGTGGGCCTGCCCTTCATCATTAGTTCAAGAGATTTGAGATGCTCCAGATAACAAATTATGGATGAGCACCTAAGAAAGTGGAGCTCGGGCAGTTCCCAGTCTCTTTACTGCAGCAGGAACAAGAGCACATTACACGTACGAGATCCCTTGAAACTCTACAGTTCTCTGCCTTGCCAACTTTCATAACATCAGCATCATCTAAGCCACCAGGACAGGAGCTAAAAATACCGATTTCACTCATTGCAGGATTTCTGATATAAGGGCAGAGTCTCTTTAACATGTGCTTTGTGGAAGTGTTGAAGCTTCTGGCCTTAGGGCACGTCTGCACTGTGGGTATACCAAGCAAGCTCAGATACTGATAACCACGCATCAAAGACATGACCAAGAAGTGCAACCCAAAGATTTCCCATTTCCCAGGAACAATTCACAGCTCAGCATTTCTGTGGTTTCTGGGTATGCATCTCAGTGCCAAAGTGTGAGCATTCAGAGCCAAATTACACACCACGTTCTTAAGCCACTTCAACTGATTTGCAATCATGGTAGTTGACAGGCTGTAAGATCATAGAATGGTAAGGTTGGAAGGGACCTCAAGGATCATCTAGTTCCAACCCCCTGCCATAGGCAGGGGGACCTCCCACTAGCACAGGTCACTCAAGGCCTCGTCCAACCTGGCCTTGAACACCTCCAGGGAGGGAGCAGCCACAACCTCCCTGGGCAACCTGTGCCAGTGTCTCACCACCCTCACTGGAAAGAACTTCCTCCTGACATCCAGTCTAAATCTCCTCTCTGCCAGTTTAAACCTACTGCCCCTAGTCCTGTCATTGCAAGACCTTGTCAAAAGTCCCTCCCCAGCCCTCCCGTAGGCCCCCTTCATCTGAAGGCTGGAAGGCTACTATAAAGTCTCNGGCCTGCTGCCCACACTGCTCTTGCTGCAGCCCAGCACTCGGTTGCTGTCTGGGTTGCACTTGCACTGCAGGCTCATATTGAGCTTTTCATCAACCCAGACCCCCAGGGCCTTTTCCTCAGGGCTGCTCTCAGCCATTCACCACCCAGCCTGGATTTGTGCTTGGGATGGTGCCTATCCAGGTGCAGGACCTTACACTTGGGCTTGTTGAATGTCATGAGGTTGGCCTGGGCACTCCTCTGCAGCCTGTCCAGCTCCCTCTGGATGGCATCCCTGCCCTCTAGCAAGATGGATCTTTGTGTTCCAAATGTCAGAGATGGGAAACACAGAGCCTGATCACTGTGAGTTTCCCAGGTCTACCTGAAAACCTGTGTCCTCTTCCAAAGCCTTGCTTACATGTTTGGGGTGCTGTAGGAGAAATATAGTCTGGAGATGGAATCAGATGGCATCCCAGTATGATGAAGGTTGGAATGGACCTCTGGGGATCTAGTCCAATCCCCCTGCTAAAGCAGGATCACTCAGATTGCCCAGGATCACAACATCCAGGAGGGTATTTCTCCAGATGTCCACATCTCTGGGTAGCCTGGTCCAGGGCTCCAGCACTCATATAGCAAAGAAGTCATCCCTCATGTTTGGATGGAACCACCCATGTTCCAGCTTGTGGCCACTGCCCCTTGTCTGGTCACTGGGCACCACTGACAGAGTCTGGTCCAATCCTCTTGATCTCCAGCTTTGAGCTATTGATCAGCATTGAGAAGGTTCCCTCTTATGCTGCTCTTCTCCAAGCTAAAGAGTCTCAGGTCTCTCAGCCTTTCCTTCTCACAGAGATGCTCCAGACCCCTCAGCATCTCTAAAGTCCTAGCTGAACTTTCTCCAGTATTTCCCTGTCTCTCTTGAATGGGGGAGCCCAGACCTGGATCCAGTACTTCAGATGTAGCCTCGCTAGGGCAAAGAGTTTATCTTTCCAACCTGAGCAGTCAAATATTATTGTTTCTGAACAATACCAACCCCATAAATGACCTTAACTTCATGGGGAAAACATCCAAAACTCATTCTTCTGTTGCTTTAACCTCCAGAAAGCATGGCAAGGCACGTTTGCTGATTGCAGGCTCTCCAACATGAAGGGAAGCTGGCCAGACAAGCCCTGCACCCTGCTGTGGATTAAGATGTTACAGTTGCCTGGGAAACCACTCCATGGGATCACTAAAACCTATTCTATATGTTTGCCTTCAGATACAAGATTATCACCTTGTCTATGAACACTGGCAGGAGAAAATCCTGACACAGGCTAAAATCTGACTGTAACCTGCAGAAATCAATTAACTCTTTTATGGTATTAGCTGAAATTTCACACAGCTAAACCCAAGTTAAAATGTCTCCTTGTCCAACATCAATGAAATCTTCCTTGGAAGACTAAAGGTGGATTACAGGCAGAGCATCTCATTCTTCAGCCAATGACACAAGGTTTAAATCCAGTGGTTTACTATTAGCAGGCTAAAGAACTGGCTGAAGAGAGACAAAGGATCTGTACTCAAAGGAGAGGGGATTACTCAAGGATTAAGAGCATTTGTTTAAGGTTAAATATCTGAAATTTTGGATTTATTACCTTTTTTTTCCATTTTAAGAAAGAATACATTCAGTACATGCAGAAGGAGTACCAGCAACCACCAGGTAGCCACAAAGCAGGCACAAATAGATGCTGACGTACGGTCTCTGCATCTTTTCATGGCAATAAGCAATTCAGGACTCACGCTTAACACCAAAAAGTTAGAGTTCTGCTACATCCCCATCCCAAGGCTTCCTCTGGTACCACATTTGTGACAGTGCACACACAATTCTGCACACAGTTCTGTGAAGAAATTCCAGCAAGAGTTGGAAAATGCTAATTTGGAGGGAAACAGGTTTAACACCAAGCAGGAAGGAGTAAGGAATCAAGGTTGGATGACTTTTGATTCTTACTTACATCCTTACCAATTCATATAGCATCTTTCTTGCTAAAAGAAAACTGCAAACCAAAACTGAACTGTGCTGATATGGTAGAGGTATGAGAAAGAGGAGAAAGACAAATAAAAAAGAACAAATATTCCTCAAATTTTCCTACTTCTGGCAATGTCTTCAGCAAGCAATCCAGTAACATTTCACTGCTTGCTTGTCTTCAATTGAAAAACAACCCTCTGCTTTAATTTTTCCTGTGGGCGTAGTCAGCTCTTAAGTTAAAATCCAAGCTTAGTATCTTCCACTCATAATTTAGGTCACAGGTTGGGAAGCAATATCAGAAATAAAGAGAATAGAGAGAAACAGAGAGGAGAGAAACGGAGAGAAATTCCAGGCTTTGCAACAGATGCCAAACCCCCATCCCGTGCTTGAGGCTCCTGGGGCATCAACTGCACACCCTCCTTTGCTCTGAAAAAGCCAAAGAAGAGAGAGTTAAATCCCTACAGGATTTAAACCCTGAGTTACCAAGCCTTTGCTAGGGTCTGTCTTTGATCTCTGAGGTGGTTTGCCTAAGGTCAGCAAAGAATCTGTTCTGCTCTTAACTCTTTCCGCAGAATAATGTGAGGTGCAGAGCTCAGAGAAGCACTTAGGGTTGCCCCCTCACTGCTTCATCTTTGTGCAGGGTTTGGAAAGGAGTAAGTAGGGATGTTGAAGGACTCACTGGGATCACATAGTTGACATGCAAGAAAAAAATGGAAGAAAAAAAAGCTGTCTAAACAGCAGATGGCAATAGGACCTGGTTGGGAGCGTGCTGGGTTTCGTTTTCCCTGTCTCAGGCTTGTGTTCTTCAGTCCTGTGTTTAAAAAACACTCAAAACCCAAAGAACTCCTCCACACAAACTGGGGTTATGTGCAGAACTTCAGCTGTGGCACTGTACAGCATTAGAGGCACACACACTGCTACCAGTCATTCCTCTGTAGATTACAGATTATTATGCTCACACTCCTATAAACACAATTACACTGCACTGTAAGCTCTACACACTGGAAGTTATAAATATCCTTCTTCTTGTATTTATTAAATTCTGCTTACACACATCCTTACTAATTCATATAGCATCTTTCTTTCTACAAGAGAACTGCAAAATATAATTGAGTCTGCTGTTCCTAATACTGATGTGTTTACTGCCAAACTATACATATGTAAATTGGTGTACATCACAGAATGATAGAATCAGTCTGGTTGGAAGAGACCTCTAAGATCAGCAAGCCCAACAGTTAAACCAGCACTGCCAAGTCACCACTAAACCATGTTCCTCAGCACCGCATCCCCAGGGATGGGGACTCCATCAGTGCCCTGGGCAGACATTTTCAGGGCTTGACAACTCTTCTGGGGAAGAAATTGTTCCTAACATCCAGCCTTAACGTACCCTGGTGCAACGTGAGGCCATATCATCTTGTACTATCACTTGTTACTAAGGAGAAGAGACAGACCCCCACCTGGTTCCAACCTCCTTTCAGGAGTTGTAGAGCATGAGGTCTCCCCTTCACCTCCTGTTCTCCAGGCTGTACAACACCAGGTCCCTCAGTTGCTCTTCAGAAGGCCTGTTCTCCAGAACCTTCTCCAGCTTTGATGCCCTTCTCTGTGTATTGGTTCAAGTTTAAGCTCCCCAGGGGACTCAAACTACAGCTAACAGAAACCTAAACAATAACATTAGGACCCCTTCCCCTCTCACTCCCTTTGGAAAGAAAGGAATTAGATATAGTGAGAGAAGGGGTAAAACATCCATGGAACAGTCTTGCTTTGATTTGGAAGTTAAAAGAAAAAAAAAAAAACAATAAATAAAAGGTATTTTAGGTAGGAGAGTTACAAAGAGGTATACAGAAGGGGAAAAAAATAAAACCAAGATACAAAACCTATATGTACATCCAGATGGATGACAAATGATGGAGGGAGATTCAGAAAGGGATGTACACTATGTAGTAGAAAATGGCCACGTGGTAAAACAGGAGCAGTAGGAAGAAGGTGGTGCTAGCAAGCAGGCAGACCAAGAGGGAGAGGAACAGGAAGTTCCTCTGTTTATATAGAGGGTCCAGACAGGAGCGGGAGTGGGCTTACCACTACACTTGGAGGCAGGCAGACTGCCCCACGGAGGAGTCAGAAGGACCTGGGGGTCAAGCTCAGACCACTCCTCCCCACTGGAGGGTTAACCCTTTACACTCTGGGCATGCTCCAGCTCCTCAATGTCCTTGTGGTGAGGGGCCCAATCCAATACTCTGGGTGTGGCCTCACCAGTACTCAGTACAAGGGGACAATCACTTCCTTTGTCTTGCTGGCTACACTCTTGCTGATCCAAGCCACAATGCTGGAGTCTTAGATGAATACAGCAGTGTCCTCAGTTGGACCTATGTTTTTTGCTAGGTCACCATCAGGCTTATTCAGAGACTGTTCACACAGCTAACAGAACATGCTGCTAAGAACACAGTCAGCTCCTTCAGAACTGCAGAAATAAAACAGAATTCCAGGAAATCACAGGCAATTGATTTCTAACATATATTTTAACTGTTTCTACTTAATTTTGTTCTTAATTATCATTTCAGCTCTGGTTTGATTTGACTGAGATTTTCCCTAAGCAATGCTAGAAATAATCACTACATGGCTAACAAATAAAAGAAAATATAATTGTACTTTGTGCATTTTCTTCTGGTTTTAGCAGTAATTTTTAACAGGTTTTAATAAGCATGGTGCCAATCAAATGGGCCATCAGCAGATGCTGATGAAGCAGCTGCTGGACCTTGCTGCCAGTATGCTCAACTGTGATTCAAAGAGACAACTTCCAGGGATTGGAATGGCAGTTCCAGCATCTGTGCTCCCACAATTGCTTGGCCTCACAGCAAGGGCTGCCAGTAAGGCTGTCAAATTGGCACTTTGTGAGATGGTGTCTTGTAATGTGGACTTCTTCCCTGTGGGTGAGAAAACCCATTTCAGGGTGGGGACCAAAGAGCCACCTTCAACAAAGGCTGCAGAGCTGTATTAGGCACACAGAGGGAGGGAATCGACAGCCAGCAGGCAATCCCTGCTCATCTCCAACCTGCTGTAAAGGCTCATTTTAAAAACAAATACAGCTCCAAGATATTAGTGGTGAACTCCAGATATTAGTGGAGAACCACTGGAACAGGTTTGCCCAAAGAGGTGGCAGATGCCCCATCTCTAGACACATTGCAGGTCAGGTTACTTGGGGCTCTGAGCAACCTGATCTAATTCAAGATGCTCCTGCTTACTGCAGAGGGTTGGTCTACGTGACCATTAAAAGGTCCCTTCCAATACAAACCAGTCTGTGATTCTATGATTCTATACATTACCTCAATTATGCCACCTAACCAACTCAGCACGGTCGTAGCTAAGCCCAGCAAGTCACTTCTACCTCCTTTTCCCCTGATGGCAAAAGCTGAAATAGCCTGCAAGAGCTGCATGCCACCAGCAGACAAGGTCTCACCAGAAAGCTCCACAAGAACAATTTTCCAATGCAGAAAAGAAAATTACTTTTTCTCCAGGAGTACCACATCCCATTTCAAAGAGTGAAAAAAACCCAAAAATCTAAAAAAAAGTCTGTGAAGTGGGACAGAAAAACTTTAGTTTCACTCTGAAATATTTTGTGATGAAGTTAAGCAAATAAATACTCAAATAAATCAGGTAACCAGACCAAAGACTTTCACATGTTGTCAGACAAGAGCAATGCAGTGAGACAACATCAAGCAATAACAAAGCATCAATCTGTGCCGATTTCCAGGTGGCCAGAGTTAGAGGGTCAAAGACATCACGAGTTTCTGGAGAGAATTCCAGATGCTGGTTAAAAACCTTTAAAAGTCAGAGGTCTCCTTTACACCGCATCTGTTGCTCTTCTCTCCTGTTCTACTGCATATAACACAGAGAAATGCCTGGAGTGAAATGTCCTTGGAGAAAAAAGAAAAAAAAAAGTGATTTTTCTGCCTTGGGCAATGCTGATGGAAAAATGAGTGTTCCTTTATGCCTTTGCCCATGGAAAAATCCATCAGCAATTAAGACTTTAGACATTTTTTACAATTATTTTATCATGTTAAATGTATAATAGGAATCCATATTTATTGTGCACATCACAGGGCTGTTTTTTAGCCCCCAAAATATTTTTAGTTCAATAGCCAGAGTGACTATACATCCACAAACACATGGTCTGTGTCTGTTACAGACATGTCATGAACAGAATTATTCTGGAAAGAGCTAGAATATGGGGAAATGCCTGAAATCTAGTGCACAATTTTAAATGAGGTGCCTAAATTATTTAGAATTTAAAACAATTGTCCATAGAATCATGGAATGGTTTGGGTTGGGAGGGACTTTAAAGTCTTACCCTTCCCCCCCTCCCCCCCCCTTCAATCTGTTCCCCATTGTCCTATCACTACAAGCCCTTGTAAAAAATTCCCACTCCAGCTTTTTTGTAGGCTCCCTTCAAGTACTGGAAGGTCTCCACAGAGCCTTCTTTTCTCCATACTGAACACTCCAACTCTCTCAGCCTATCCCCATTAGGGGAAGTGCTCCAGCCCTCTGATCATCACCACGGCCCTCCCTCTGGACCCAATCCAGCAGTTTGATGTCCTTCTTGTGCTGGGGGAACCAGAACTAGACACAGTGCTCCAGGTGGGATCTCTCCAGAGCAGAGGGGCAGTATCACCTCTCTTGTCCTTCTGGTCAAATTTCTTTTGATGCAGCTCAGGTTGCATTCTGGGCTGCAAGCACATTCTGCAAGCTCACACTGAATTTTTCATCAACTGACACCCCCAAGTCCTCCTTGGCCTTTTCCATGTTACAGACTTCTGTACTCGCACTGTATTGTGTGCTTTGCAATGGCACATACCTCTCTAGCAGAGCCCACATTTATTTGCATATTTAGGATCACTGCAATGTTTTGACTTAGTTTATAACATTTGCATCTCTTTACTGGAAATTTCTCTGAGCCAGTACAGCTGTTTTACACAGCCTTGTCCTGCAGTGGCAGAGGACTGGAAAAACACTCTCAGAGAAGACTTCAGCTCATCAGTTTTAATTGTAAGATGTCCTCAGAGAACCTGTTTAACTTACTCCTAGAAGAGGTCCTAGGAAGGACTCCATTTGTCTGCAGCAAGCAGATATTGACTGTTTCTATCTGTCTCTAACACATTGCCTCCAAGCACAGAAACAGGGGTGGACACGTTTTCTGCCTGAGATTTCAGCTAGAAAACTACCTACTACAGTGATTACCTTGGAAAGTGCAGGTTTTCAATCTTCTTCCAGGTCCCTTCTGAAACAGACAGCAGATAGTTGCTGGGACTGGAGTCTGGGTTATGAGCTCATGACTTTTGAGGCAGTGTTTAGTTGTCTGCAGATTTAATGATTATAGAATCACAGAACCAGAG
>VWYK01075565.1:0-18940 GCA_013399775.1 Semnornis frantzii
CAACCGTGACTGATTCTATGATTGTTCCTCTAAGGAGGAGCTCTATGTAGCGTCTCCTTGTTGGAGGTTTATTCTACTCAGAAGCATTAAAAATCTCTTGGCTGAGGGTTGGATTCAATGATCTCAGGAAGTCCCTGCCAACCTCTAACATTTTGTGATTCCTTCAAATTAGGATTCCTTTATTGACATCTCATGGAAGTATGAATGTGTGTTTCTTCAGGTAGAGGAGATTTTTTTGGGTTCTTTAACCTACTACCAGAGATACCTCCTTAGAAGAGCTGAGAGAATATAGACACTGAAGATAGTATCTAAAACTTAGTTCTCTGGAGCTGCATTTTGAATTCTTAAGTTAGAACATGAAAGCTTTTTTAAGTGCATAGAGTCAACCCGCACAGTGTGATAGGAAAGTTAAGTTTAGTTGCCCAAGGGATGTCAGAACCTTGTGAACCTTTACAGGCAAGTGGTTTCTGTTTCTAAACCAGCAGATTTTAGAGCACTCTTACCCCAGTTTGAGAGAAAAGAAAAGATCCTGATGTAAAAAGACAAGTTGCTAAGGATTGTGAGCAGTCCTATGAGACTTCGTTATTCATCAAAAAAAAAATAAACTGTTGACAGCTGATGAAAATGTTATTTGCATCAAACATGTCCTGCTTTCAAATGCTCCTGCTCTAACTTCCACTTGTTACTCACACAACTCATCAAGTTAGGATTTACTTTAACACCTTAGGTGGGTTTGAGCCATTTTTCAGTTCAGTCTACAGATTAGTGGAGGCATGTGAATCACAGAGTCACAGAAGATTAGGGGCTGGAAGGAACCTCCAGTCCAACTCCCCTGAAGAGCAGGAGCACCTACAACAGGTCACACAGGAACACATCCAGGTGGCTTTTGAATATCTCCAGAGAGGAGGGCTCCACAGATCCCTGGGCAGCCTGTTCCAGGGCTCTGGCACCCTCACAGGGGAAAAAGTTCCTCCTCATGTTTCCATGAAACTTCCTGTGCCTCAGCTTCCACCCAGTGCCCCATGTCCTGGCATTGGGCATCACCCAGCAGAGCCTGGCTCCAACCTCCTGGCACTCACCCTGCACATCTTTATAAACAGGAATGAGGGCAGACCTAAGGCTCCTCTACTCCAAGCTAAAGAGTCCCAGCTCCCTTAGGGTCTCCTCCTAAATCTTGTACTGGATCACACTGCTGAAATGCAAATTACCTGTGGCACAAGCTCTTGTACATAGAGCTAAGAAGCCCAACACACAGATTCTTATGGTAGCTACTGAAATGCCTGACAACCTGTTCTATGTGGAAGCATGACATGTCCCATCATTTACCTTACAAATTATGAAACTAATCAGGACTTCCATAATGCGTCCTGATTTTCCTCTGAATGCCAAGTTTTGTAGGTTGAATGTGTAGATTTGGCTTGGATTTATGTAAAAGAACGTTAGAGTGAAAAAGAAAAACAGACAGAGCTGTTCAGTATCTTTATTGATGATCTAAACCAGAGGATTGAGTCCAGCATCAGTAAGTTTGCAGATGACACCAAGTTGGGAGCAGGTGTGGATCTGTTGGAGGGCAGGAGGGCTCTGCAGAGGGACCTGGACAGGCTGGATGGGTGGGCAGAGGCCAATGGGATGAGATTTAACAAGGCTAAGTGCAGGGTTCTACACTTTGGCCACAACAACCCCAAGCAGTGCTACAGGCTGGGGACAGAGTGGCTGGAGAGCAGCCAAGCAGAGGGACCTGGGGTGCTGNTTGCTGTCTGCAGCTACCTGAAGGGAGGTTATAGCCAGGTGGGGTTGGACTTTTCTTGCAGGCAACCAGGGACAGAACAAAGGGACACAGTCTCAAGCTGTGCCAGGTTAGGGCTAGGCTGGATGTTAGGAGGAAGTTCTTGCCAGAGAGAGTGATTGGCATTGGAATGGGCTGCCCAGGGAGGTGGCGGAGTGTCTGTCCCTGGAGGTGTTGAAGCAAAACCTGGATGGGGCACTTAGTGCCATGGTCTGGTTGACTGGATAGGGCTGGGTGATAAGTTGGGCTGGATGAGCTTGGAGGTCTCTTCCAACTTGGTTGATTCTATGATTCTGTGATTTTTTTCTCTTGTGCACCAGATGCAGGTTCTCACTGCTGTACAGCACATCTCTTTGTGACAGTTTATAATGCATCAGTTAAAACTCAGCACTGGTTTGTACTCCTAACATTTGAGAGGTGGAATCACAGGTGCTGCTGCCAGAGTAAATGTTTTGCAGCCTCTGTTGCACAGAGAATCCTACAAAAGTGAGGGAAAGATGTGGCTTTGAAATGATCCTAAGATCATGAGCCAGCAGTGTGCTCGTGTGGCTGAGAATGCCATTCAGGGGCGGATTAGAAGGGCTGTGGTTAACAGGTCCAGAAAGGTTCTCTTGCCCCTCTAATTCTTCGTTGCCAAGGCCACACCTGGAATATTGTGACCAATTCTGGGCCACTCAGGTCAAGAAGGACCTCAGGGAACTGCTTGAGAGAGTCCATCCCAAAGCCGCTGAAGGGAGCGGAACATCTTCCTTCGAGAAGAGACTGAGGGAGCTGGGGCTTGGAGCTTGGAGAGGAGGAGCCTGAGAAACTACCTCATTCCTGCTGGTAAAGATGTGCAGGATGAATGCCAAGAGACTGGAGCCAGGCTCTGCTGGGTGATGCCCAATGCAAGGACAAAGGCCAGTGAGGCATAGGAAGTTCCGTGGAACTGTGATGGTGCCAGAGGCCTGGAACAGGCTGCCCAAGGGGTTGTGAAGTCTCCTCCAGAGATATTCAGAACGCACCTCTAGGCGCTCCTGCTCTGGCAGGGGCTTGAACTGAATGAGCTTTCGGGGTCTCTTCCAACCCGTAACATTCTCTGGTTCTGTGATCCCATGTTTGCCTGCAGCTGGTACTGCACAGCAGAGGGCTGTAACACAGGGCAAGGATTTTGGCTGTATCAATCTATTGCTGCCAACAATCTCCTCCCGCAGAAATTGCCGCTCCCAGCAGCAGGCATACCGCAACAGGATGTATCTGCACACCACTTTGCAGTCTGGTTACTTGATGTAAACCCACGTTTCTCAGTACCTCGAGCAACTGTGGCTGAGAGGAGGAGTGTGCCATGTTCTCCCCATCCTCATCCTGTGCAACAGGGTTGCTACGTTTAGCAAAGATGGGTGGTGATAGTAACAGCTCAGGCATCTAGAGTGAAATCCTCCAAGCTCAGCTGAGATGGTGTTCAGAATAGCACTCCTACTGCTAGTCTGGGTTTTAATAGCACCAGGTGCATGTTGCTGCTCTGGAAGCTCTGACGTTGTAACAATTCAGTGCTGTGTAGTTCACAAGATGAAGATTGTGAAGTGTGAGCTCGCAGCACAGAAGGCCAATGGCAACCTGGGCTGCATCCAAAGCAGCATGGCCAGCAGGTCCAGAGAGGGGATTCTGCCACTTTGCTCTGCTGAGACCTCACCTGGAGTACTGCATGCAACTCTGGAGCACGGCATCCAGCTCCAGAGCCCTCAATGCAGGAAGGAGATGGACTTGATGGAGTGGGTCCAGAGGAGGACCACAAAGATGGTCAGGGGGCTGGAGCATCTCTGCTACAAGGGCAGGCTGAGGGAGCTTGGGGGTGTTCAGCCTGGAGAAGAGAAGGTTCCAGTGAGACCTAAGAGCAACCTTTTAATACCTGAAGGGGCTGCAAGCAGGCTGCAGAGGGAGTGTTGGCAAAGGCCTGCAGGGACAGGACAGGGGCAGTGGTTTGAAATGAGAGCAGAGCAGCTTGAGATTGGCTGTGAGGAACAAGCTCTGCACCAGGAAGCTGCTGCAACACTGCAGCAGGTTGCCCAGGGAAGGAAGTGAGACCTCAATCCTAGAGATATTTAAGGTCAGGGTTGACAAGACTTCTGAGCAGTCTGCTCTAGTGGAGGATGTCCCTGTTGCCTGCAGGGGGGGTTACACTGGATGCATTTTGGAGGTCCCTTCAAATGCAAACCGTTCTGTGATTCTAAGATTCAGTTGGGTTTTGTGTGTACGTTTCAGAGGCAGCAATGACAGTGAGCAGTTGTGGGTGTTTTGTTTTTGTTTTTTTTTTTTTATTTTTTTTTTGGTTTTTTTTTTTTTAATGTTTTGTTGGTTTTTGTTTCTTAGGTTTTTTTTTTTTTTGGCAGTGATATTTATTCAGTGGCTCCTTCATCCAGCATTGTAAAGTGTGATGACATTGAGACAGTTGAGTCTTTACAAACTACAGATTGTTTTCTTCTCTTGTAGAAGGAAGAACTCCATCTGAGCTCTTTCTCCTTCCCAGATGCTAACATAATCATCATAGAGAAGTTACAGCCTGATGTCTGCAATAGCCATGGTGTCTGCAAATAGGAAGTGCTTTCGGAGCTCCAGATGGGTGTTCAATGGTTAAAGTCTGCCTTCCCTTTGCTCAGTGCTCTGCCATCTGTAGTAAATCCTGCCAGACCTTCCACAAATCTAATTCTTCCTCTTCTCTCTTGACAGCATCCCACATGTCTTTGGCCTGACAGCTGAGCAGTGTTCCTGCAGCACAGAAATCGAGGGGCCTTGTAGGTCATATTTGGTCTTCAGGCTTTGTGGTGCTCCAGATCTAGGTTGGGAGAGCAGCACTGCTGAATTCTATGTAGTTTGGGGCTTGGGTTAGTTTGGGTTGGGTTTGGTTGGTTTGGTTGGTTGTTTTTTGTTGATGTTTGTTGTTTTGGGTTTTTTTTGTGTGTGTGATGTTGTTGGAGGTTTGCCCCCCTNCTCTTAAAAGAAACTGATCTTTCCCCTCCTAATGACCCCTAAACGTTCTACTAAAACATGTATTGCAACCTGTTTGGCAGGGAATTAATGAGGCCATTAGTCAAAAAATGATCTTTTTTTAATTTAGAAAGTACATCCATAAGCCCTAAAAATGTGCTGTAATTACCAGCTTGGACCTGGGTTTTCAAATAGCAGCACCTTTGAACTCAGACATTGTCTATCAAACTTTCAGGCAGGTGAAAGTTGATGGCCAAGTTGTTACCCATTGTAAAATGTGCTTAAGATGAACATATTAATAGACAGTTACTAAGTATTCGGTACCAACTGATTCTTTGTAAGTGTTTGTAAGATAAATGTGGTGTTACAAACAGGCTGACGTTAAGACACAATTAACAGAGTTTGATAATTGAACAGTTTACTATAGGTAGTAGAGAACATGAATCACAGAGCCTTAGAGGTTGGAAGGGACCTCCAGAGATCATCCAGTCCAACCCCCCTGCCAAAGCAGGAGCCCCTAGGATAGTTCACACAGGAATGCATCCAGGTGGGGCCGGAAAGTCTCCAGAGAAGGAGACTCCACAACCTCTCTGGGCAGCCTGCTCCGGGGCTCTGGCACTCTCACTCTAAAGAAGTTTCTCCTCGTGTTGAGCTGAAACCTTCTCTGTTCCAGTTTGTATCCATTGCTCCTTGACTTACTGCTGTGCACCGCCCAAAAGAGCTTGGCCCCCTCCACTTCACACCCACCCCTCACATACTGATAGACATTGCTCAGATCTCCTCTCAGCCTTCTCTTCTCCAGGCTAAATGGCCCCAGCACTCTCAGTCTCTCTCCATCGGGCAGATGCTCAACTCCCCCAGTCATCCTCATGGCTCTCCATCAGACTCTCCAGCAAGTCCCTGTCTCTCCTGAACTGGTAACCCCAGAACTGGACACGGTGTTCCAGGTGTGGTCTCACCAGGGCAGAGCAGAGAGGCAGAAGAACCTCCCTAGTCCTGATAGATACACTTTTCCTGCTGCACCCCAGGATGCCGCTGGTCCTCCTGCCCACAAGGGCACATTGCTGGCCCGTGCATAACTTGCTGCCCACAGGCACTCCAAGGTTTTGCTTCGTGCAGCTGCCTTCCAGCAGGGCAAACCCCAGGCTGTACTGATGCCTGCTGTTATTCCTCCTCAGATGCAGGACCCTGCACTTATCCTTACTGAACTTCATGAGGTTCCCCTTCCCCCAGCTCTCAGCCTGCCCAGAATCCCTCTCTCATTCTCTCTTCGCATGGGAGATGCTCAAGTCCTCCACTTAATGAAGCTTGCTGTCATCACTAAGACCTTTCCGTGTGACATTCTTCTTCATGCTCTTAGGCTTTTCTACTTCTGAACAGTTAGCTTCATGCAAATTAGAAAAGCTCTGTTGCCCTCTCTTCTGAGGAAATGTGATTTGAACTTGAAATTAAAGCTTTAGAGTACTTGAAGGTAGTCTGTCTAGTTTCACTTCTGTTTTCTTGGCCAGTCAGTGCAAGATGTGTATTGATCATTCAGTTGAAGATGAGTGGCTGACACAAGTGTGAGCATTAAGCTTACCTAGAGAAGCTTTTAACTCTTCTCCTGCCATTTCTAACTGGGTACACTAGCTCTGAGGTCTGCATTTGGCTGTGAAACCATGCTGCTGCAGAAGATGGTGCTGCCATATGGATGCTGTTACTTGGATGGAACGGTGCCAGAGACATTAATAACATTTCCATTGTGCCCACACACTTCAGATGTCACCAGCAGCTGACTTAATAACACAGCTTTTGTTGCACACTAACAGATCTCTGTTTCTCTTCTCGATTAATTTCTAGACTGGAAAGACTCAGGAATTGCAAATGGCATAAACTGAGACACATCTGTCTTCAGACACTGGTGGCATGAGTGAAGGGATGGTTGTTCTGAGAGCAGAGTAGGTCAGTTGTAAAATACAACTATCTCTATGACAAGACATGTAAAATCATAGAATCAGTGAGGATTGGAAGGGACCACAAGGATCATCCAGTTCCAACCCCTCTGCCATGGGCAAGGACACCTCACACTAGATCAGGCTGTCCAGAGCCTCATCCAGCCTGGCCTTAAACGCCTCGAGGGATGAGGCCTCAACCACCTCTTCAGGCAACCCCTTCCAAGCTCTCACCACTCTCTTGCTGAAGAACTTCCTCCTCACGGCCAGTCAGAATCTCCCCACCTCCAGCTTTGTTCCATTCCCCCTAGTCCTGTCACTACCTGAGAGCCTAAGACGTCCCTGCCCAGCTTTTTTGTGGCCCCCTTCAGATCCTGCAAGGCCACAATAAGGTCACCTGGGAGCCTCCTCTTCTCCAGACTGCACAGCCCCAACTCTTTCAGTCTGTCCTCACAGGAGAGGTGCTCCAGCCCTCTGAGCATCCTCATGGCCCTTCTCTGGACACGCTCCAGCATCTCCACACCCCTTTTGTAATAGTGGCTCCAGATCCGGATGTAGTACTGCAAGTGGGGTTTCAGCAGAGCGCAGTAGAGGAGAAGAATCACCTCCCTTGCCCTGCTGGCCACACTTCTGATGCAGCCCAGGCTCTGTTTGGCTTTCTGGGCTCCAAGTGCACACTGCTGACTCATGTTGAACTTCTTGCCCACCAGCACCCCCAAGTCCCTCTCCTCAGGGCTGCTCTCTAGCCAAGCACTGCCCAGCCTCTATTGGTGCTTGGGATTGCCTTGACCCAGCTGCTCTTGGTCTTGTTGAACCTTCTGAGGTTGTCTTGTGCCCACCTCTGCAGCCTGTCCAGGTCCCTCTGGATACCATCCCTGCCCTCCAGCTGTCAGCTGCACCACACAGCTTGGTGTCATCAGCAAACTTGCTGAGGGTGTGCTGATTGTGATAGATCAAAATAACTTCTGTAGCTTTTGATACTTGATTTAGTTTTTAACATGAAAAATGTTCTTCCAGCAGAAAGAGTCTAATGGTTTTCAAGCTGCAGCAGGTTTGACTCCCAGGCCTTATGGGCTGTGGCATTCTGAAGCAAATTACCCCAAAAAGAGAAGGCAGATCTGTCTGTCCCAGCTTTGCCATTTTATTTCACTCTTGGCTTAAGAGGGCTTTGGGTTTTGGCTGTTAATGTGACAAGCTGTTTACCTTGGCAGAGCTGAGCCTAAGACCAGCCTTAGTTGGTTAACATAAAATGAGTTTGAGCTCACTGTCCAGGGAGAGGGAAGGCTGAGAAGAGATCTGAACAATGTCTGTCAATATCTGAGGGGTGGGTGTGAAGTGGAGGGGGCCAAACTCTTTTTGGTGTTGCACAGCAATAAGTCAAGGTGCAATGGATACAAACTGGAACAGAGAAGGTTTCAGCTCAACGTGAGGAGAAACTTCTTTAGAGTGAGGGTGCCGGAGCCCTGGAGCAGGCTGCCCAGAGAGATTGTGGAGTCTCCTTCTCTGGAGACTTTCCAACCCCACCTGAATGCATTCTGGTGTGGACTACCATAGGGGCTCCTGCTTTGGCAGGGGAGTTGGGCTGGATGATCTCTGGAGGTCTCTCTGAGGTTCTGTGACTGTGTTTTCTCACATCATGAGTTACTGTGCAAACAAGGACACTGTTGTGGTCTAGTTCCTGAGCAGAAATCTAACACAGCACTTCAGGAATGAAATCTGTTTGTACTTAGAGACTTGAAGCTTTATTCGTGGCGTATCTGAATCAGTGTTGTCTCCAGTATCCAGCTTTCCAGGAAGACAGAATTCCACCTCAAAAGAAACCAGAAAGATAACTTTGTCTGGCAGAATGAATTTTTCAGGGCACAGTTTGAGGACGTAGCCTCCTTTAGAAAATGAGATTGATTTAAAAACTCCCAACTACATGGGAGTTTCTATAAATTAGAAAGCACTTTTGAGCTGTCATAGCTTTCCTGAATGAGTCTTCAGTAGTGTGATAAATGGGAATTCTGAGTGATGTTAAAAGTGCCTTCCTATCACTGTCACAACCTGCACATCTGTGAGGTGTGTGCTTACTCCTCTTTCCAAACTCTACTCTTGGTTGCCTTTGAAGAGTTTATAAACATCTTGATTGTGTGGTCCCTTCTCCGTGACTCTGATGCCTAGTGACAGCTTAGGCACTCTTAGGTTACAGTAATCAAACTCTCTGAGAGGAGACAGCTCCTAAAAATATTTATATGTGGGTTTTAATAAGTGGAAACTTTTATAGACAAACAAGAGCCTCCACTGTAAAGGCTGTTGCTTTTTTTTTCCCCCTCTAATCAAACATCCAGTAAAACAAAAGTTGTTGAAGAGCTGCAGCTGTCTGTATATGAATGAGTGCAAGGCAGACAACTTCCAGGGAGGTAACTCTAGTGCATCCAGCCTACCCATGCAGCTGTAGAGTCTGCTCAGCAGCCCAGCCCTAATTTTTTTGGTCTCTTCTATTAAGAAAGAGGGCATAATTAATAAGAAAACTGAACAGCGAAGAATCCTGTCCGAATACAGCTCTCTTAGGGGAAAAGTGCAAGTAAAGCAACAGGTTCTGGAAGTCTTTTACAGCATGGAACATGGAGAGTGGGAGAGTTGCTTGCCTTTCTTCAGTAAGTCTTGCTGCAGCCTGAATGTTGAGGAGTGTTTGAAGAATCATTGGTTGGAGCCAGCTTTCATCCCTTCTCCGTTGCCAACTCCCTGTACAGCTCTCTAAGCACCTCCTGGTGGCTCGTGGAGAACTCAGGACATAACAGTGTGTAGTTGTGTCCACAGCAAAATCAAAGTAGGATTTTAAAGCTTGCTGAGTGGGGAGGAGAAATTACATGGCACATACAAAAATGGGTGGATGAGCTTTGAGTCCTGACTGCAAGTGCATGCTAATAGGCTGCTTGAAAATTCCTCCCCCTGGAGTTGTTAGTTTGAGTTCCATAGGTTCTGTGTGGCATTTGGCACAGAAGAGGTCCAGAGACTCCACCAAAGGTGGTGTGGCATGGCTTGATAGCTGTGGTCATATGCTGCAGGGCAACTAGGTGGGTTTACAACTGGTTGAGTGGTTGAGATTTTAAGGTTAGGCTTTCCAGATCTTCTCTATGTCCCTGAGGCTTCAAAAGCCCAACCCTGCAGTTTTCCTGAATGAGGATCATGTAGAGTCTGCATCTCTTGGAATGGGATTAGAGAGTACCAGAATGGTAGATCTGAAAGCCTGAACTTGGTAACTCGTGGCACCGAGAGGAAGGTTCCTGCTGCACCTCAGGATCTGCCGTTGTAGAGCAGACTGAGTGCTTTGGTAGGTGGTGAGGATCTTGGTGCTCCATCCTGTGAAGCACTCAAGCTGGCTATATCTGAGCCATGCAGGAACACCAGAAGAAAGTGGCAAGTGTATGATAGTAGGGAAATTCTCTGTTGCTGGGGATGGAGACTCCCATCTGCTGACCTGGGCTGTCATGTAGGGAGGCTTCTTGCTTGCCAGGATCTGGAACACTGGGGAAAGACTGCCAAGGCTTGTTTGGCCCTCTGACTACTACTCCCTGCTGCTTTTTCATGCATCACTTGTGACTGTATGGCTCTGGGGTGATGGTCACAATGCATGGAGTTCAGCTGTGAGACAGATGATGAATCACCTAAGAGTTTGTGTGTTAGGATGAGAGGGCAGAGCAATGTGTGAGCAAACCCAAGTAAGGAATTAAATATCTCCAGCATCAGCAGGCAGATGGTTAGCAGGCCTTCACCAAGTGTACCAGTGGCTTAGGAAGACAAACCTTGTGACTCCAAATGTACCCACTTCCTCCCCCTTCCCCCAGCTTTTATTGCTGAGCACAACATCTTGTGATCTGGAACATCCCTTTGGTCACTTGGAGTCAGCTGTCCTGCCTGGGTACCCTTCCCAGGTTCTCGTGCACCCACAGCCTACCTGCAGTCAGGGCAGTCTGAGAAGAAAAGAAACTTTTCCTCTGTCCCAGCTGAAACTACTAGAGACATGAAAGACAAGGAGAAAGGCTTCTACAGGTGCATGAGCAGCAAGAGGAAGACTAGGAAAAGCTGCTGAATGGCATCAAGGGCTTTCTCACAGAGGTACTTAATACCCTAATCACTTCAGCCCGATGGTCATAGTGCCCTTCAGCAATCTGAGGCAGTGCAGGGCGTGACAAGACAAGCAGCTGATGGAAATGGAGACAAGAAAGTTCCCAGCGGCCTGTAGAGAAACCCTTTTTCTGCCAGTCAAGCAGGGGAGCAGCTTCTCCTCTGTGGCTCTCTGTCCTTGGAGGTTTTCAAGACCCATGTGGGCAAAGCCCTGAGGGATGTGATTTGACCTCTGAGCTTGTCCTGCTTTGAACAGGAAGCTGAACTAGAGACCTGAGGTCCCTCCTGCTCTATTCTTTCAGTTAAGCATCACATTTTTCAAGGTCTCTTAGCATGTCAGTTCGTTATGTGTGGTGCCACTTTCCTGCTCTTCATTACCTACTTCAGCAGGCCTCTTGTCAGCTGGCTTCAAAATGATTTAGGGCTTCACAGGAGAAGCAGCAGCTGAATCTTATCAGCTGTAGCCTTGTGTATCTGGAGGTCAGAACACTCAACTGTGACTTTCAGGTTCTGGGGGAGGGAGATGTTCAGCATTGTGACTGTGTGACATTTTGAGGGTGGAAGGGGCTAATTTTTGGTTTCTGCCAGTTTAGTTCAATTCATTCTGCAAGGATTCTCATTTAAGCAGAACCTCTTTGCTGCCTTTGGTGCCATGGTTAACTTTGCAAGCTGTGCGGCATCTTTGTGGGCCAGATCTTGCAAGGTTCACACAGCAATTGTTTGTGCTTCTCCACTGCTCCTCGTTTTGCTGTCTTGTATGGTTAAAGTGCAAAATGTTTGGTGGAACATACTGGGGCATGGGTTTCCACTGAAGAAAACAGAAGAGGTTACAAATCTATGTAGAAGCTCAAGGTGTATCCTTGAGCTTCTCAGTCTGACTCCTCCTGGTAAATGCTTGATGAACCGCTCAATACAACTATGGCTGCCGTGTTTGGGCATGCCGGCTCATTTTGGGTTCTCTGAAGGAATTTTTCTCTCTGTGACAATGCTACAGACTCAAAGTAGAGAGGCTGGAAAACAGCCTGGTGGAAAAGGATCTGGGAGTGCTGGTGGAGAGCTGAGCACGAGCCAGCAGTGTTGCCCAGGTGACCAAGAAGGCCAACAGCATCCTGGCCTGGGTCAAAACCAGTGTGGCCAACAGTGATGGTGCACTTGTACTCAGCACTGCTGGGGCTACAACTTGAGTGCTGGGTTCAGTTCTGAGCACTACAGGATAGGAAAGGCATCGAGGAGCTGGAGAGTGTCCAGAGGAGAACAACGAGGCTAGGGAGGGGTTTGGAGGGCATCATATAAGGAGCAGCTGAGGGAGCTGCAGGTGTTTAGTGTGGAGAAGACAAGGGTGAGGGCAGATCTCATTGCTCTCTACAGCTCCCTGAAAGGAGGTTGGAGTGAGGCTGGGGTTGTTGTCTTCTGCCAGGTAACGAACAATAGCAAGAGAGGAAATGAAATGGTTTTAAGTTGTGCCAGGGGAGGTTTAGGTTGGACATGAGGAAGTACTTCTTTAGTGAGAGAGTGGTGAGGGGCTGGCACAGGCTGCCCAGAGAGGTGGTGGAGTCCCCATGCTTGGAGGTGTTGAAGAAGCTGTAGATGTGCTTCAGGATATAGTTTAGTGGCAGTTGGGTTACAGTTAGACTTGATGATCTTAAAGGTCTTTTCCAACCTTAATGGTTCTGTGGTTCCATGGCTGCTTTAATTCTCTACAGAGACTTTGTTGTGTAGGTGGTTCCAAGGGATGCTGAATCCTTTCAGGGAAAGACAAATGTACACTCCTTAATGGTGGCAAGCTTACAATGCACCTCTGATCGAAGTCATTCAGAGCAGCAGGAGCATTTAAATCTTTGGACCCGCTGATGCATAATCACAAGTGAAAGCAGTTTTGTCTGTGCTTGCTGAAAGCCTGCAAGAGCAGAGTGTGTTCAGGCAGCAAAGCTCTACGCTCCCATGTAAACCGCAGTGAAACTTAGCACAGTGCAACAAACTCCTGCTGTGTAATCTTTAGGTGAGCAGTGATGCATTTAGCAAGGCAGATGCAGTACCTTGGGATCCTTAGGAAGCTGAGAACCTTTCCAGGAAAAGAAATGCTTTAGGAGTGCTGTGAACAAAACCTAAAATGTTGTCCAAGCCATAGATCTGACTTCTGTGATGCTTTAAGAGTAGCCAGTGCTGGAGCACCACTAATTGATTTCCTTCAAACAGTAAAGGCAAATGTGTGGTATTTGTTACCTTATCCATACCAGGGGCTCTTTTCCAACCAGATATATTCTGTGATTCTTTCCCATAATGGCCATTCTTGTGTAGTTGTTTTTTTGGTTGGTGTTGTTCTTTGACCCTTCCAGTAACAGTTACCCCCAAAATATTCCTGTTGCGTGTTGCCTATTTGATGTGCTCTTGTGGCAAAGCTGAATATACTACTTTCACTGAGGATGTGTCATCGAGTTGGTGTCTTTTTATTCTTTTTCAAAGGCCTGAAAGCTTACCTGTGGTCCATGATTGTACATTTGTGTGTCTCTCTTGCAGTGGAGGCGATAGTGGAGTTTGACTACAAAGCTCAACACGACGATGAGCTGACGATCACTGTGGGTGACATCATCACCAACATCAAGAAGGATGATGGAGGCTGGTGGGAAGGACAGCTCAAAGGCAGAAGAGGTTTGTTCCCTGACAACTTTGTAAGAGTGAGTACAAAGTGGAACTGTTCTTGTGTTGTGTTTTGTTTTGTGTGCTCTGCTGTTTGGGCTCATTGTCGGCCTTTGCGTCTTGGTTTTAAATGCGTGCAAGCCCATACCGTGTTGGGATGCAATGCTGCTTTGAGGCTGTGGTGCAGGAAGATGAGATTGCTTTCTTTGCAAGGGCAGGGTAGTTTTGGTAGCTGAAAAGAAATGGAGCTGCCTCTACATTTCTCTGCTGATCACTGATTCTGACTGTGTGACCTAGGAGCCTACCCCTACGTTTCTCTTACGGTCACTGGTTCTGTTTCCCTGTGAGACCTAGGAACCTATCTGTACTTTGCTTGTCAGTGGTTATTTTTGACTGTGACCTAGGAACCTATTTGTACATTTCTCTGCTGGTCAGTGGTTATTTCTGACTCTGTGACCTAGGAACAAAGTGATCATTCTAGAACAATTTCTGTGTCGTGGCTTTTGCAGTGTTTTCTCATCTTTGTAACTGCTGCTTCTTCCTCCAGAGTGCTTGCTTAGGTTTTACAGTAGCTTTTTGTGAGTGCTTATTTCTGGCTAAACTAATGGAGAATAATACTAGTAAGAAGATAACTTAACTAAATTAATCATTGCTTTGTATTTCATGTAACATACTAAATAACTGGCAGTGGTGGTTTTAGGAAAGCCATTCAAAGTTTCATAAGTATTTAATCTTTTTTTTTTTAACTGGCCTATGTGTTACTACATAGTTCTTCACATTTGAGACAGGCTATTAGTACCTCTGGGCCTCCTTGATTTGTCCTTGCAGACCTAGGCTGCTAGTTTCTATAAAGCTCCATAAACTTGGCTCTCTACTGTGGAAAAGAGAGCAAGAACTACAATAAATTACATAAGTAGGTTTTATGTTAATCTGTTGCTACAGCTTTAGAGGATCTTTGGGAGTTTCCCTTTTCCTCCTTCAGTCTGTGTGAGCCCTGATTGTGTGTTCTCATGTGCACGTAGTGAAGTAATTAAATTTCACTTGAGTAGTGCCATGTGAGTCGAGGTAATTTGGGGGAATGGGTTGATGGCAAATTTATGGAGCCTGAGCCTGTCCAGGGAGCAGGTCAGGGGAGCCTCAGGTGTTCCTGTGGGAACAAAGCTGCATCCTAATCCTTAGTTTTGTCTTTGTTGAGAAGAAAGAACATTTCTGTGTCTGCCAGGCAGCAATGGTTAGGAGGCAGCTACAGCTTCAAGGGAAACGGAGTGGAGAAGGAAAAAGGCTGCTTGGTAACCTCTGCAAATCCACCCTTTGGGAGAAGGGGAGGAAACTATTTTGAGGCACATTGTGAGTTGGTAACACTTTCCTGCTTGAACTCTGATGTACTGGGAAGTTCTGTGGGTCAAAAGCAGATTTCTTCTAAGGTTTCTGCTGGCTGACCTTTGAAATCTGCTGCCGGTTTTAGGAGGTGTTGGATTTATTGTCCTAAATAAATGTAGCCTGTTAATTTGTTGTGAAAAATAAAATCATAATCTAAGTACAAAGGTTTGCAAATTTTCCCCCTTGGTAGCTCATTTTTAAAGCCTCTTCTTTTGCAAAATGACTTCAAACTGTGGCATCCTGTCAGAGAACGGAAAAAGGAACAGCTTTTTCTCAACAGAAAATTAGACAACCACTACAAATGTTTTGAAATTTACATTCTCATAAAGTATCTCTAACTGCTTTTTGCCCCTGTTTTGAAATTGTGTTCTCATAAAAAATATCTCTAACTGCTCTTTGCCCCTGCCTCCCTTTGGGGGAGGGGGAAAAAAAATCAATTGACATCCAGGGCCGTTTTCTAACAAATACAAAAATGATTCTTCCTCATTCTCATCTTGAACAAGTCAAATATGTTTCTTACAGTTGAGCATCCCCTCTCAAAATTAAGTAAGGTGGAGTGGGAGTTGCAGACTTCCTAAAAGTATAATTAGTTTGTGAATATCTGGGTTGAAAACCTTAGTTTTTCTTAATTTTCTTTTTTTCATGTGTAAATCTCTGTATTTGGAGAGCTACAGACAAACATAACAGCATCCCATTGGAAAACCTGTTGAGCTGTAATCATTCTTGTCCACCAAGATTATCAGGAATTGTAAACTTTCTCTTTCAGTTTTGGCATTTTTCTTTTAGCAGAGTCGAGGTCACCAGCAATGAATTATTGCCCCATCGCTGCTCAGTGAGGTGACTGAGAAGCAGGCAAAAAGGAATGAGTGCTGGAGTCGAATTCAGCTCCAAATTCCTATTGCTTGTCAGAGCTGGTTGTAAAGAGTAGTTACTTGAGAAAGCTGTTCAGAGGTAAAAATCACTAATGACATTCTTGAGGTACTTTGCATTCTACCTTTATGGAAAATAATTTTTCCTACCTGTGATTGGATTTTTTTCTTTTGAATAAATCCATCGCAACATTCCAAAGAAACTGTTTGGGTTTACAAAAATTGAATGTTTGGGCAGTGTGCACTTGGCAGCCCAGCAGGCACCTGTGTGCTGGCTGCAGCCAGAGCAGGGAGAGCAGCAGAGCACAGGGAGGGGATTCTGCCCCTTTGCTCTGCTCTGTTCCGCTGGGACCACGCCTGCAGCACTGCCTCCAGCTCTGAGGTTCCTAGCATGAGAGGGACATGGAGCTGCTGGAGTGGGTCCAGAGGAGGCCATGAAGATGATCAGAGGGCTGCAGAACCTCCCCCCGTGGGGACAGGTTGAAAGAGTTGGAGCTGTTCAGGCTAGAGAAGAGAAGGCTCCATGCAGACCTCAGAGCACCCTTCAACTACCTGAAGAGGGTTACAGGAAAGCCAGGAAGGAACTTTTGACAAGGGCTTGTAGTGATAGGAGGAGAGGGCATGGATTGAAGCTTGAAGAGGGCAGATTGAGACTGGAGATGAGGAAGAAATTCTTTCCAGTGAGGGTGGTGAGACACTGGCACAGGTTGCCCAGAAAAGAAGATTGTGGAGCACAGCATCACTGAATATGATCTTCTCACCTCCAGCTTTGCTCCATTCCCTCTAGTCCTGTCACTACTTGAGAGCCTAAAAAGTCCCTCCCCAGCTTTCTTGTAGNGCCTCTATTGGTGCTTGAGATTGCCTCGACCCAGCTGCAGGTCCTTGCCCTTGGTCTTGATGAACCTTCTGAGGTTGTCTTGTACCCACCTCTGCAGCCTGTCCAGGTCCCTCTGGATACCATTCCTGCCTGCCAGCTGCACCACACAGCTTGGTGTGGTCAGCAAACTTGCTGAGGCTGCACTCAGTGCCTCTGTCCATGGCACTGACAAAGATGTTGAACAAGCCTGGTCCCAGGACTGATCCCTGAGTGACTCTGCTTGCCACTGCCTCCACTGGGACATGCACCCATTGGCATCCACTTTTTGGGTGCAAGCCATCAAGCCAGTTCTTTATCCATTTCGCGGTTCACCCATCAAACCTGTGGGTGACACAGGCATCACCATTGTTTTCTTTTCACAGCCAACGATCTAATTTCTGTCATTAAAATATTCCAATTATCATCAAACGAGCACAACAGACAGAACTCCCCACAGATTCATACTCTACCCTTCAGTATTCAAAGTGGAAGGGAAAAGGTATTTGAAGTTTATCTTCTCTTCTTGTTTTCACTGCCTGTTAGTCTGCAGTTACGGTTATTTAGACAAATTTCTCTCACAAAATATTGCAAAGATGAGAACATTTGTTGCTTCCTCTTGAAACTCAAGTTGACCTCTGCCAACCTTTGTAGGTATTTGCTTTTTACTGGTGCTGAGTTTACCATAAGAAATATGTAAATCATATATCTTCTTGCTGTCCTTTTCTCTTTTATTTTAATATGTCAGGCAGAGAAAGAGAAATAGGAATAGAGAATTAGTTGCTCTTCCTGGTTGGGTATTTTGCTCCTTAATTGCATAGCTGAAGAAGAGGAGGAAGCAGGTGTGGCTGCAGTGTTGTTTGCTTGCACAGTACCCATAGATTTATGTATAGATGTAACTGGAAAACTTCAACTAGAAATCCAAAATCCTTACTTTTATAGCCAGAAAACAAAGTAAATGTGGATGCTGTGTAGTAGATCAGATGGCTTTTGGTTTGTTTTTTTTTCATGACATTAGGAGGCAGATAGGAGAGATTTGATTTTTTTTTTTCTGATCTTATTTTAACA
The DNA here is from genome assembly GCA_013399775.1 of Semnornis frantzii. Classification (NCBI taxonomy): domain Eukaryota; kingdom Metazoa; phylum Chordata; class Aves; order Piciformes; family Ramphastidae; genus Semnornis; species Semnornis frantzii. Next base: position 17,599 of record VWYK01075565.1, read on the forward strand.
AATTCCTCATCTAACCATGGTCTACAGTTTCAAACTGTGTTTGTGAGTATGACAGCATCTGACACAGTTAGATTTTGCTGATAGCTGATGGAGATGTAAAAGCAGGAAATTGTGGTGCCATGCTTGAGGGTTTTAAGTTACAAAGGCAGTTTTAAGTGGGATTGGGAGGTGTCATAATTTGCTGCCCGTCATAATTTGCAGCCTCAGAGCTTGTCTCTAGTCCAGGGGACTTGCCAATATTGCTAGCAGAACTGGGGAGCTAAATAATATTCATAGCAGAATTGGGGAGCTAAATTTACTTTACAATGAGCTAGAATCATAGAGTGGATTGAGTTGGAATGGACCTCCAAAGCTCATCCAGTCCAACCCTCCTACAGGCAGCAGGGACATTCGCCGCTAGAGCGACTTGCTCAGGGTCTTACTAAGCCTGATCTTGAGTGTCTCCAGGGACGGTTCCTCAACCCCCTCCCTGGGCAACCTGTTGCAGCAGCCTCCTGGTGCAGAACTTGTTCCTCACATCTAATCTCAATCTCCTCTGCTCTCATTCCAAACCATTGCTCTCAGCCTGTCCCTGCAGGCCTTTGCAAACAGTCCCTCTGAAGCCTGCGTGCAACCCCTTCAGGTCCGGGCAGGCTGCTCTTAGATCTTCCTGGAGCCTTCTCTTCTCCAGGCTGCACACCCCCAGCTCCCTCAGCTTGTCCTTGTAGCAGAGGTGTCCCAGCCCACTGATCGTTTTCCTGGTTTTTCTCTGGACCTACTCCATCAGGTCCATCTCCTTCCTGTGTTGAGGGCCCCAGAGCTGGATGCAGTACTCCAGGCAAGGTCTCGGCAAAGCGAAGTGTCAGAATCACCTCACTCCATGTACTGTCCACACCGCTTTGGATTGATCTTCTGGGTTGCAGGTGCACATTATTGGCTCCCATGTAAGTTTTTGGTTCATGGAGAAGAAGTGTAGCAATAGTGATTGTTGAAATTGTGGTGTATAAATTGCAGTTTAGAATCAGTGAAACAGAACAGAGGCTTTGTGCAACTGTACAGCTGCCTCAACTCAGAGCAGCAACCTGGATTTCTTTTTTACACAAGTCCAATATAATATTGAAATGGTATAGATCAGTTGCAGGATGTCAGGGATGTTCATGCTGAATCATAGCAACGCCATGGTGGTCCTTATCTGTTGCTTGTAATTTAATTTTTCTTCTCTGTGTGTTTTGTTCTTAATCTTCACAACCAACCAGGTGTTGCAGGGTCTGGTGAGTGATGCACAGGATGATTCCTTGCTGGGAGCCTTTAGGCACTGGAATGACCTCCTCGGGGAGGTGGTTCAACGTCTTCATCAATGACA
>VWYK01075570.1:0-26423 GCA_013399775.1 Semnornis frantzii
GCGAGCGCGAGGCGTAGGGCGCGCGCGAGAGCGCGAGGTATGGCGAGCGCGAGGCGTAGGGCGCGAGGTTGGGCGCGCGAGGCAGAGGGCGCGCGCGAGAGTTCGTGCGTGTGTCTGTGCGTGCGCGTGCCTGTGCGTGCACGTGCCTGTGTGTATACATGTGCGCTTGTGTATGTATGTGCATGTGTGTACGTATGTATGTGCGTTTATGTGTGTGTGAACTCTTTATTCTACAATTTTATCTCTGCTTTCTTAGCCCATTTGTTCTAGTGACTTCATTTGTCTTTCGCTGATGGTTGTCATCGTTAATTTTGTCGCTTAGGTTAGAAATACTCTGGCTGCAAACTCCACCCTCTCTGAGGCACAGACACCACCTACTCTGCTGCAAGACCACTAACCTTTGGTTAGTTCAGTTCAGAGACTGAAACAAAGTTGGGGACTTAAAGCTCTTAAGCTGCTTCAGCTGGGCAGCTAGCTACCTGCTGGGCAAAGACTTTGAATTTTGAACCTGCCTGGTGCCTACCTCCTTATCACTGGGAAGATATATAAGAACCTTTTCTGAAAATGCACCTGGGTCAGGATTATACCTGTGAGTATGAGTGGTCTACTGAAGTTGTTGATAGAGGCAGCAATAATAATGTGACTTGTAATTAGCTGCTTTCTTTTTGGCCTTACTTTTAGTACTGCCAGTTTCTAGGACGATAAGGTTTTTGGTGTGTCTGGAATTTTATCTGTCCTCACAAAACCATTTGATGTGTTAGAATGACAGTATTCAGTCTCCACATTTGTACAGGTTCCATCTTCCTAAATGTTAGTCATTAAATAACAACACAGGGATTGGTATGTGTATATGTAAGCCTTTGCCTAAGCAGTTGTCTTCTGAAATCCCTTGACTCAGGGTCTGCAAAAGGCTTGACAGGCTTTCAGCTTTGATTGCTCTCCCTTTCACTCCTTTGTGTCTGTATCTTCCCCAGTTCTGGTCACAGTCTTTGGACTGGTACATCTTGGAGGAGCTTTCTGTACTGAAGTGGGAAATCTTTTGTGGGCTCAAACTGATAGTGATCAGTGCCTCGCTTAATTGCATAAATACCTATTTTAACAAATTCCAGGTATTTATCTTGCAGTTGTCAAATAGAGTTCATGTACTTTCAGAGCAGTTAATCAGGGAAGGGGTTTGACTTTGGTGCCTAATTAATGACTAAGCCAGGGAAGGAAGTGTGAGTTTAATGAGGATGTAGCATTAGTAATGCTTCAACTTAGTGTGGGTCTAATCAAATGACAAAAGAAAATTCTTATTCTTGCCAGAAGCAGTAAGAAAGGACCATTCATAATACTTTACTCCAATTTCTTTTTTATTCTTTCCTCATTAAGGTGTTTTACTAAATACCTGAATTGGATAAGGCACCTTTATGACTGTGTTTCTTCCTGTCTCTGGAGAAAAGTAGTAATTTCTTCATTGATAGAGTGCTTTGCTTAGCATTGCGTATTTTCTGAACAAAAGTTCCCGCTTCCCCGAAGGTGTAATATTTCTCTTCCCTAGACAGTAAAGGAATGTGATGTTCAATTTATTGAAAGAAATTGACTTAATCTTCCTCAGTAGAGCTGTACAAAACACGTAACGTGCTTTGGGGTGAGTCATGTAAAAGCTAAGAGCAGGTGCTAGTTTCTATAATGAACTTAGTGGAGTTTTTTAAGTATGGAAGTAAGAATATTTGGTGTGGTTTGTGGTAGCAAATATTTAGAATTTAAATTCTTTAATCATCCTATTGAATGTGTTAGTCTTTGGTTATAACTGGGCCACAGAAGAATGTGTTATATAGTCTGTTAATTGAAATTCTTCTTAAACCAGTCACATCAAGTCATGTTACATTTAGAATTACTGGGTAGGCAACTTTGGAAGACAGAGGAGGAAAGTAAGTGCAAATAAAATATTCCTCAACTCACACTGTTGCATACATCTCAGTAACAAAAGTTGAACCCTGCATTCACAGAAATAGCATTACTGAGCACCTTTCCATCGAGTGACTTGAGCTTCAGGTGCTGACAAGTTTGTGAAGGGGTTTGCTTCTTTTCTCTTTCATTTCTTTTATTTGCAATGAGCGTGCTGCATGTTTATGGAAGCAAGTAGTTGCTTCAGTTCTGGACTCCCCAGTGCAAGATACATGTGAATGTACAGCACAGGGCTGTTAAGATGATGAAGGCACTGAAGTATCCCTCCTGTGAAGTAAGTCAGAGCTGTCACTGTTTAGCCTGGAGAAGGGAAGAATCAGAATCGAAGGGATGCTACTGTCAGTGCCAAGTAACAAAGACTGTGTTACAACATTTTAAAGACACTTATTTACTGCTTTATTTTCTTAATTTTAGTTAACTGACACTGCAAAGTTTAATAAAATAAATTACCTTCCATGGATGAAATACAATTGTGCGTATGCTACTTTTTGGTCTTAAGATTAGATATCTAAGTACCACTAGAGATTTGAGGCAATAAAATCCAGAAAACCTTGACTTTGCACAACTCAGCAGCTGAAGTTGCAAAGTTATCTATGCTTACATCTTTTCTAGCACTCCACTGTATAAATTCTCTGAAGTTATAAATTCCATTTCGTTTTAAATAACTCTGATTTGCATGCTACCTGGTCTGTATTGGAAGATACTTAGTTAATATGGTTGCAGAGGCATTTAAACAGCTTTTATGTATTTTTAAAGTGTTAGCAGCATACAGTTTTTGAAATCAGATTAAAGAGGAAAGTAAGATACTCTGATTATCCTTGTAATCATAGAATGCACTGGATTGGAAGTGACCTCTAGAGGTCACCTAGTCCAACCACTCAGCACTAAACTGGGACATCCCCAACTAGATGAGGTTACTCAAAGCCCTATCGAGCCTGACCTTGAATGTCTCCAGAGATGGTGCCTCCACCACCTCCCTGGGCAATCTGTTCCAGTGTTTCACTACCCTCATAGTAAATAACATCTTCCTAGGTCTACCCTTTTCTAATTTAAAACCACTGTCCCATGTCCTATTGCTACATGCCTTTGTAAAAAGTGCCAAACTTCCCCCCTCTGTTTTCTTGTAGGCCCTCTTGAAGTACTGTAAGGCTGCCATAAGGTTTCGTTTCAAGTTTCTTTTCCAGCTCTATGAAACTGGTTCAATTTGGATTAACTGGTGGAAAATATAGTGAAACTATCATGTCATAAAGCTAACTAAATAGCTACAGGTTGCGTGAAAATCAGTGACTGGAAGAAGAAGAGGCCCTAAATGCAGGACCTAAAGAATAAGTAATTAAAAAATAATAAATTAAATAGATCTCTTCTTTGTTGCCTGATGGATTGCTAGGCGGCATCTGCATGCAATGTACAATCTGTTGCATACCCAACTATCTATGGCCTGTACGTTGTGTGCTAGGCTGTGGTGGGAACTTCCAGTGATAGGCTAGGGAAATTGTAGGGAGGAGCTGGCACTGGTGGGGGCCTATACTAATATACAGGAAGGCAAGCATTATGGATTGGGGATTGCAGCGTCTGGGCTTTTGGAAAAGGAAGATAGGGAAACCTCTGGCCGCCCAGATTTGGGATAAAAGACTGGAATATGAGGGACAGAAGTTCAGTGTTGCAAATAACAGCTTCGCAGAGTGCGATTGTCTTTATTTGCCCATCACAGAGCAAAATAATAATATGTCTTTTGTACTGTAAACATGAATTCTTGGAAATGTTCAAACAACGTTGGTTGTGATACCTTCCTCATCTGAAACTTTGACATAACTAGCAGAGAGACAAAGATTCTCGCACACTTTATGACTTCTTTATGACAGACTGGTTTCCTGCTATGCCCAAGCAATAATACTTGCTTGGGTTTGTGTGGGCTCTTTGACATCTGTTGTGTGTCTGTTCGCTTCTGGTATGCTGATGACCTTTTAGTGGGGACATCTCCTGTGTTATGCAGGAGATTACACTAGATGATCACAATGATCCCTCTGACTTTATACCCAGTGAATCACCTCCACAAATGCAAGTGAGCCTAATAATAGTTCTAATCTGAGCAGAGGAAAAAGAGCAGATGGCTAACACCAACTTGTAAACAATTCTGTTTTCTTAACAACTCTCTTTACAACCTCAAAAAATCTATATTCATTAAAAAAAGGGAGCTGTAGTAAAACTGTTTCCTACCTTTTAATCTGTCTGTAAATTTAGTCTGTTTCTTAAATGCTCTTCTTTTTGTGTGCTTAGAAGCATCTCGATAGCCAGATATTGGGTGGGAGTTCTTTACCTTCTGTGTGTCAGTCGTGTTGGTTGGGACTTCAGGGAGGTAACACAGGCATCTTTCTCTCCCTGTTGGGGGAGTTTGTCCTAGATATCTGTGGGACATACATAATCCAATCCGCTTTCTCATTGTAGATGTATTAATGATACTTCAATTTTAGGTGTATTCTCTGCCGCCACCACACACCCCCCCCAGTGCACTTGCTGACAACCAAAACCAAAGATTGTAATCAAAGATTTTGGCAGAAACTTTTCCAGCCTCAAACCTTGTTACGTGATCACTGACAGTTTAAGAAAGAAGTGCCGAAATGTATTTGTGTCTGACGCGAAGTCTTCCTGGGGCTGTCTTGCACTGGTAGCTGATACTGCTTGGTTTGACTGAAGATTAGAGAACCATTGCAGGTGGTTGGAGTGACATGTGGAGCTGCCAGGCCCTTGCCCCACTCTGGAGCAGCCCACTGTGGGTGTCGGGATGCTTTGCGTGGGCTGTCAGACCCAGCTTGTGGTGCCACGGAATTATTTCTGTCTCCTGAGAGCTCGCTGTTGTATCTTCCTTCTAGACGTCATTCCAAAGCGCTGAGACTGGCAGTGTGGCGTGTTACATCTGCTTTTGCTGGGAGGTATGAAAGTGGCTATTTTAATATTGGTTCAGCTGTGAGGATGCCTTCTTCAGTTATCAGTGGCTTTTTTTTAAAAATTAAATTTATTGTGAAATAAGTACAATTTAGCTTAGACTTGCAGCATGCTTCAGTGAGAACCAAGGGGTGGTCCTCATTGTTTGTCTTCATTGTCTTGTTTTTAACTGACGTATGCTGTTGGGAGACACCAGAGAGTGAAGTGCAGGTTTGTTTGTGTTTTGTTTTTTTTAACTTCTGTTTTGTGTTTTTGTAATGCTTGTATTTCATGGTTGGGTCTATACATAGAATTTATGATTTGAGCAGCTGCATTCTGTGTGGCAGTTGCTGTAGGCAGGCAGGCATTGCTGCTTTTTTGGTAAGAGACACCACTGATAGAATTCTGTTTTTACCCGGCTGTTGAAGTTTGGAGAGGGAAGGAGAAGGAATAAAGGAAAAGTTTGTGCTCATGGCTGATCTGCAGAAGTGAAAGTTTATAACCTGATTACTTTTTGCTGGAGCCGTTTGTTCTACTATGGTATTGCAAGAGAGAAGGGGATCTGCAGAACAATTTTAACTTTTGCTTTCGGACATGAAAAAAGGAAACACTCTTTCTCATTAAAAAACCAAACCCAAAACTTCAAGGCTGTTCGTAAAGATTATTCTGTGTTAGTGACGCCAGAGTACTACAGTCCCAGTTAGCATCAGAGGCTCTTTTGTGAGTTTGGTGGTCACAAACTCTGGAGCTTTGTGGCTTGCTTGGCTTTTTGCCTCTTGCTAGCAGCGATAAAACTGTGCTGGTTTCCATCCTCAAATTTCAGTTACTTATTTTGTGGGTGTTTTTATATGTGAATTAGTCTGAATGAATTTGACAAAAAGGTTGTTAGTGACAAATGTGCTTTTAATCCAGAAAATCCTCTACCCAAGAATATGAAACTTCTCTCTATGTTTGTTGTCAGATGGTGCTAGTCCTGGGTGGGGCAGTGTCTGTGATAGACACTCTTGTTTGCCTCAAGGCTTAAGCAAAGGGATTTTTCTAACTTTGTTACATTCCAAGTATCTTCATTGAAACCCACAGGCTAATTCCTCCTTCTGTTTCTGAATTCCTTCGCTGAGAACTTAAATAGTGAGGTGGGGAAGGCAAATATGCCTTAAAATGTGAGATGACTTTTGGTAACTTCTGCTGAAATAGTTGGGTGACTTCTAACTTTATTTGCTGATCTAGGCTGCTTGCTTTACCCGGACACTTTCGTTACAGTGCTGCTCTTCCAGCTGTTTTGGATGTAATAACCTTTGTCTTTCAAAAACTAAACTACTCTGTTCTGACATGCAAGCATGTAATGTGTTTTGGGGAATAAGAAAGCTAGCTCTCAGTGTGAGGCAGAGGTTGAGTAAAGGACAAACTGCAATCCAGTGAGGGTTTTGTTTTTACTGTCTATTTTTAGATCATATAGATATCTTATTTTTTTCTCCCGAGCATGATATTCACAAAGTAATAGTCTGGACTTGAACTGTGGTTTCAAGCTACCCAAATAATATTAGGGGACACTGAGGCTGGAGGAGGTACTTAAGCCTATAAAAGTGGTTGCTGGGAGGAACTGAATGGCAGGGCACAGACTGGGCATCTGATTACCAGATCTATTTGTTCTGAGCACACTCCAAGTGCATGGATATACATCACGTTGTATAATAGAAAAAGTCTTTGGCAAACAAGCATCCGGGATAGGAAGCTTTTCTTCTCTTTGTCATCACAAGAGTTTAATTTTGTGTGTGTTTAGCTTTCCTTTTATTTCCTTTTCAAGGAACAAACTGTTCTGACATCGACCATTACAAGTCCTTTAACTGACTGGAGGGCAGGCAGAGCCATGCTGGCCAGAGGAAACAGTTGGTGGATGATGAAGCAGTACTTGGCCCCGAGTCAGTCCTTGGCTTTTATTGTCAGGCTGTGGCCGTGTGAAAGGAAACACAAATGTTTTAGCAACTTGGTAAATTTGTTTCCCACTAGGTTGTGACTTGCTGACATTTTAAATGTCTTGTGTGAGAAGATGATTAGCTGGAGCACCATGCGCTTTGCTAAATAGTAATGTTGGGGTGTGGTGGTATGTTTTGTTTTGCTTTTCTAACTGGATGTTCCTAATTTATTATCTAAATCATAATGTCAGCGTCTGAGGGTTGGCTTTACAGACTCATAGGACTCTAAAGACAATTTGAGGAATAAAATAATTTGTCACCGTTGTTAACAAAGCACCAGCATTTTAGTTATAAATCTTTAGAAATAAACGTTTAACAGAAAACCTGTCACAGCCTTAGCTATAATGGTCGATTTCAAAGGCTTTTACAAAGCAAAAATGAAAGCAGAGCCTGACTGGGCAAGTACGATCTGTGGACTTTATAACTGAGCAGGATGTTGTGGGAGTTCTAATTCCTTGCTTAACTGAAATAAAAAGGAGGATGGTCTGATGCTGAAGAGACAGCAGAGATGTACACTTTTTTTTTTNTGGGGTTTGTGCTTTTCCCTACCTCTGGAAACTGAAAAAGGGAAAATACCGTATTTTTAGTGGATGCCATGTTTGCTATTGCATCACCCATAGGAGGAGCACTTACGCAGACTGGGCCCGAGGTCTGGAGGAAGCTGCTCTAGGAGCAAGGCCTGCTGACAGAGTCCTGGAAGGATGAAGTTGGTGTAATGCTGAGAAGAACTGTCACTTCCTGTTGTGCGTGTACCTGTGAGCCCCCAAGAGTAGGGTGTGACGACCTAGTGTCCAAGATTTATAAATCCATGACACTTTTTGTAACCGTTGTGACAATTTTACTTAATCAATACAATGATTTTTGGTCTCTTGTCATGCTTTACCTTTATCATCTTAAGGAGTAAGTGTGTTAAAAATATTAGACCTGGAACTTTGGGATTAATGTTGATTTCTCACAGAAGCTTATGGAAGGAAAAAGCAGACCAAGCCTTAGTGAAACATTGCGCTACATTCATATGTCCTTGAGGGTGTTGGCAGAAGATGCATAAAGGTTACCGAATGATATTTAAAGAGAGAGGGAGATACTTAAATATCAATATATTCAATGCAGGTAGTATTTGCAATTAATGTAAATGCAAAACAGTATCAAGAGTTGGACAGAGTCCAGGACTGAGTTGTGCACACAGCTAGCTTTTGGGACCAAGAGTGGCAGTTAATAATCCAGTCTGTTCCAGTCATCTAAAAAACCCTCACAACTTGAAGGACAAAAATTGGGTAAATATATGTAGTATGTTGTAGTTTAAATCTTGCCCTTGTCAAGTACTCATCTCACAAGAGACTGACATCAAGTATCCTGCTGGTAGATCCTACCTGTCTTTGATGGCAAGGCACTCACTGAGGGAAGAAAGAAGGGTTAATGAGGTCTTTTAAGTATTCGTATTTCCCTAGATCAGCATGAATTTCAGTGAGCTGTTTCATGCACAGCCTGCCATGCATACACTGTAGATATCCTAGATATTTTTCTGCACTGGGCTGTCTTGATTTCTGGTTGAGCTCAAAGTGTGACTAAGAAGTAGGCTGTGTTGGTTCAGCTTTAGATGGCAAAGAGAGGCATAGAAGGGTGGAACAATGTTCTCACATTGCAGCAGATGCACATTTTTTTGCATGCCCTAAGCAGGTTTTTCAGCTGTAGCCTAAATGGAGGCCAGAACTGAGGTTTTATTTTTAAATTCATAGGAATGTTTTCATAAAGCTTAAGTCTCTTAACAGTCATGTTATCTCATTTTTTACCAGTGTGGCTTCTCTTGTCTGGACTGAGCCACAGCCACTATTTGTTGTTCACATCTGTTAGGTAAAAAACACACGGCTATTTGTTCCATTAGCCTGTGTGTAATAGCTTTATGGCTAGATATGGTGAATGTGAATGACACCTGTTTCAGATCCATGATGGGTCAAAAACAAGATGCTTTGAGGTGACCTACCAAAGCAGTCTTCTAGCAGCATTCTGCGATTTTGATTTTACTTTTTTTACTTTTACCTACAGACCCCGAGTGTTTATTAAAACTTCATTGGTTAACAGTCTGAACTGCTGCTTTCTGAGGCTTATGGTCTTTTAAGTGGTGCACTTTTAATCATATTTTGTGTCTCTTCAGACTGTATAGTTTTTGCTTTTCATGATTTCAAGGAGTGGAAGGATAGAGTTTCGATCAAATTTTCTTTTTTGGTGTGGATTCAACCTAGTGCAGGGGCAGATGGTTTGAGCTCCATAGTCGTATGCTTATGCTATGGTAAAATGCTTGGGAAAATTGGTGTCAGCTGCCACCAGGAGGCGAGAGAGCGTTCCAGTCGACGGGGTGCTGTGGATTGGTGCCTGAAGCACATAGTGGGTCTCCTCTGTCAAGAAGCTGTTGGAGTCTTGAAGGCCTCTTGGAGGTCTTTTATTCTTGGTTGTGGCAAGCAGCCCTTGAAAATTCATGGTGAGTCAACTTCCTTTCCCTGGTCTGTTGTCAGCAGGTAATTCATTGGCATTTAAGTGCAGGTGATGAGACACTGTCTTGCCCTTAATACTGCTCAGTGCAATTTATGAAAGAGGTGTCCTGTGACATAGACGGAGCTGTGCTAGAGGTGACTCAGTCTGGTTTAGTGGGACAGTCTCTGCAAAATTACAGGCGACTCCCAAATGGCTTCCTTAACCTGTAAAGCTTTCTTCTCTCTGCACAGCTGAGTGCTACTGCTCCTCCCTCTGGTTTGACCTGTAGGTGCTTGCCTGTGTTTCCTGCTTATCCAGCTGAGTCCTTCTGGCACTCTCCTGAACCCTAGGCTGATGGTACTTTGGTGCCACACCAGGAAGGGTACCTAAAGGAAAGGCTGTTGAGCTCTTCCTACACTTTAATTGAACTTCACTGTGACTTGATTGGTAACATGGTTTCTAATCCAGGCCCAGGTGTGACACCAAGCTGAAAGAGGTTAAGGATGCAAGTGCTTAAAGATTTATTCCAACATTTTAGTTGCTGCAGTTGCTGTACCATCTGCATCAGAAGCTAGAGTAAGGACATCAGCATGTTTTGGAGTCATGCATCTGGGCAAAAAGGCATTGGCAAAATCTGTTGAATAAAAGCCCATGGTTTCATAGGCTGCTTTTCAGCAGATGGGAAGCCTACCAGTGTATCACTATCCTGCACAAGAGGTGCTGTGAGGCCGAGTATGGTGTAAAAGAGCTGCTGTGCTTGATAGTAAAATGAAAACATCTGTGTGACTCTGCAAGTGCCACAGTCTTGTCGAGATTTACACAGCTTTATAGATAGATTAGGCAAAAAATTTTCCTGTTGAGTCAGAACAGTGTTTATCACCTGTTTTGAGCAATTTAGGATTAGAAAGAACACAGTTTCACTCACTGTTTTCTTCTTGTTTTCTTTTTTCAGATGAACACAATGATGTACAGAAAAAGACCTTTACAAAATGGATAAATGCTCGTTTTTCCAAGGTAACGTTGGGCTGAAACTACAACTTTATTTGATTCACTGCTTAGAACAATGTTGGTTAAATATTATTGGTGGATAGGGAACTGATTACACGGTCACACTTAGAGTTGTTATCAGTGGCTCGATGTCCAGGTGAAGGCCAGTGACAAATGGAGTTCCTCAGGTAACTGGATCCAGTACTGATTAGCATCTTTGTCAGTGACATGGACAGTGGGATTGAGTGTGTCTTTAGCAAGTTTGCTGATGACACCAAACTATGTGGTGCAGTGGACTTGAAGGAAAGGATGCCATCCAGGAGGATCGTGACAGGCTTGAGAAGTGGGCCAGTGACAATTGTGTGAAGTTAAACAAATCAAAGTGCAAGATCCTGGATCTGGATTGGGCCAACCCCAGGCACTAATCCAGGCTTGGTGCAGAGTGGGTTGATAGTAGCCCTGAAGAAAAGACTTGTGAGTGTTGATTTATGAGCATCTTGACATGAGCCAACAGTGCCCTCATGCAGCTCAGAAGCCAAGCTGTATCCTAGGTTGTATCAAGAGGAGTATTGACAGCAGGTCAAGATAGGTGCTTCTTCCCTTTTACTCTTCTCTTGTGAGCCACTGTCTTGAATTCTGCTTCCAGTTCTGGTGTCCCTATTGTAAGAAGGACATAGAACTGTTGGAGAGAGTCCAGAGGAGAGCTGCGAGGATGATCTAAGGGCTGAAACACATCTGCTATGAGAACAAACTGAGGGAGCTGGGATTGTTCAGCCTGGAGAAGTCTCCAGGAGGGTGTTATAACTGCCTTACAGTACTTGAAGGGAGCTTGCAGGAAAGATGGAGAGGGACTTTTCATAAAGGTGTCTAATGACAGGACTGCAGAGAATGGTTTTAAGCTGAAGGAGGGTAGGTAGGTTTAGATGAGATCTTAGGAAGAAGAACTTCAGAACGAGGATGATGAGACTCTGGAATTGGTTGCCCAGAATGGTTGTGGATGCCCTCTCGCTGGAGGTATTTAAGGCCAGGTTAGATGAGGGCTTGGGCGACTGAGTCTGGTTGAGAGGTAGCCCTGCCCACGGTAGGAGAGTTGGCGTAGATAATCTCTGGGGTTCCTTCCAACCTAAGCCATTCTATGAGTCTATGAAATATAATTCACTCTTAGTCTTGTAGAATACCCCTAGGAAAAATGTGTCAAAATGTGTAGTGAAAACACATAAAAATACCATAATGTTTCTTCTGTTTCCCCCCACACCTAAACATTTGATACTACATGTCTTATTTAAGAAAAATGCAAAAATTCTATTTGTTAACATATTAAAATACAATTATTAGCGTGATAGTCTGTTTGGGTTTTGGTCTTTCTTACTTGATCCAGTTCATGCAGTTTTCTGCATGCATTACGGTAGGTTTTGAACTTCGGTTGATGTGTTTTCACTCTTAGTGCTGCTGAGTTGGCTTTGCTTACTCAAAACACTGTGCAAACCTCTAGTTGAAGCCACCTGGTGTTGCTACTTGAGTCTTGACTGTGACATTTTCTGTAATTACTTGCTCATTTTGAATTTTCCTTTACTCTCATGCGGTACGTTTCTTTTTTTAATTCTCTGACTTGAAACTTACTGAGGATTATCTTTTGGGATGAGAAAGGAAGTGGTGGTTGATTTGGGATGCTATTTAAAGCCTGTTTTTTATGCTTTTCTCCTGATAGTCAAACTAGACACTACCTAGGAATGTGGTGTCTTTGGGAAATTCGTCTGTAGTTAGAATGTGTGAAGGAACCTGGGTTATCAGAGAAAATCGATGGGTTTTGTAGCCAATACAGTCTAACAAGTGGGATAACTACTAGTTTGCACCCTGTTAATAAAAAGGGGAGTACATGTGAAATCCTAAAAGTGGACAGAAATGTAGAAAGAAGGGGTTGTGTGTGTGTGTTGGTTTGTTGGTGGTGTTTTTTTTTTTTTGTTTTTTGTTTAAAAAAGCAATGACAGTGCTATAGCAATGAATGGTTGCCTCTGGAGTGCTACCATTCCAAAGTTCTTGGTCAGCAACCAAAGAAATTTTTACCTTCCTTCCCTTCCTGTGCAACAGGACACTGAGCAATGCAAGACCTATAGCCTTGGTTGATTCATTTTGGCTTATGTTTGTTTTGGTTGAAAGCTGATATCCTGCATCCAATGCATTTTTGTCTAGTCTGCTCTTTAGGGGAGGAGTGTGCGTCCCTAACTGGTTGCCTTACACTCTGCTTGTGACTGCTGCCAAGAGGACAGACAGTCCTGTGGGAGGGGGGTTAGGCAGGGCAGGATCATGTGAGGAGTTGAAAATGTGTTGAGAAAGGAAGGTCTGTTTGTAAAGCCTTGGCATAAAGATGGCATAAATGCAGAAGTGACAGTGATACTGAGCATAGACCTTGTTTGTGCATGGATATTGCATTAAATATGTAAAAATGATTTAAGCTTTTGTATTTGTACACCCATGGATATATTTCATAAAGCGCCTTTTCTTTTTATACTCTGTCTTAAGACAGACCGTGCTTAGCTCCTGGATTTCTGTGCCGCAGGAAATGGTTAGATACTCACTGGATTTGAAGTAATTCTGCAACTTCATGGCCGATTAAACCACCTGAAGCGATGAAAGCCATGTTAATGATTACATTTGTATGAAAGAACATACCCCCATCTACTGCACATCCAATTCAAACTTGGCCATGGCTACTTTGTCATGGCAAGGTACAGATTTATGAAGACTGGCGTGTTCAAATTTCAAGGAAACTGCTGGTGAAGTTTTAATATTTACCAAATAATTTGTGTTGCTTAAAATTCCTTTTCTGTGAACTGGACTGATTCAGCTGCTTAGTCAGGTAGACAGAGCTTTAGAGGCTACGTAAATGTAATCTGATTTACATTGCAGAAAGCAAAATTATAACTGAGGACTTCTATATGGAACTGCAAAGTTCACCAAGAATTTTACTTGCCCTTTCACATTAATTATATTGTAGTTGCCCATCACTTAAACAGGAAAAAGTAAGCAGCTGAGCCTCTTAAACTAGTTTGGCGTACCAAAATCATAAAATTATGATTGCATAATGTACTCAGAATCACTGAACTTGGTTTAAAGCAGTGGAATAGGATTTTACAAAGTGTCTAGAAAGAGAGCAGTGCCTCTGTCTAGGAGAGGAATGCCTTTCCTTTGGCTCATCAGAGGATAGGTGAGTGAAACAGTATGTATCTAGGGTATGCTGTGAGGTACCCATAATCTGCTTTGGGCACCTGTTCAGTGAGTTACATGTTTTTGCTCTTGTCCACAGTCCGGTAACTTGTTTATGCTCTTCATTTGAACTGTGCAAGAACAAAATGCATTTCATTTGCATATATCTTTTGAAAGGAAGGCACAAGCACATTTAAAATTCTTAAGGTCAATAAGGGTACTCAGCCAAGCCTCAGTGCTTGCTGTAGAGCTCTTTGGTTTAGCAGAGTGATGTGTGCTACAGCTCACAAGCCTATGATGGTTTATATAGTAAGGATACTTTGTTAGAGTTACAGAGAATAAAACCTATTAGAGGAGTAGACTATTTTTCCAAATTTTAATTAATAGGGAAATTTGCATTGAAATAAATACTGATGGAGCATTTTAGCATATGCCCAGCAATTAAGGCACCTGCTTATATGGATAGTTGTGACGGTTTTGGGAGTTCCCCGCCCCCCCACACTTTGAAATAGCCCAGGCTAGACTCTCAGCCGGCTGGAAGTTAAGAGATGAAGCTATATTTACAGCTCAGCACAATATGCAAGCAAATATATACAGTATATACAGGAATATTTACAGAAATATACNGACTCTTACCTTCTTTGTATTGGTTTTCTTATACCTAAACATCGCAGCAAGCCTCTGAGTGAAGTAGACATCACCACTGTTTTCCTTCACAGCCTATAGTACAATTTTTCTCTATTAAAATATTCTAATTAGCTCAAACCAGCACAATAGTTAATGTTCGATCTTTAAAATCTATAAAATTTGTGGGGATTTTAATCCTTTTTCCTATCCCTTTCTATCATTTTTTTCATTAGTGCTTAACAGTTCCTAAGTATCAATATATGTATTTTCAGAACACCTCTCTGGAGTGCTTGAACCTTCTTTGTTTACAACCACTGCAAGTAAAGGCAGATATCAGAAACTGCTAATTTTGAGTGTCTAGCCTTAGATTTTAGATCATTCGGAGGATTTAATGTAACGTTTTCATATAAACCAGAGCCTCTCCTGAGTTTTATGACAAAGCTCAAAGAGTTAATCTCCTCTACAAACTCAACCAAACTATCAAAAACTGAGGTAATGATCTTAGAGTAGATTTAAACTAGGTAAAAGAAAGAAATTTTTTTACAGTGAGGGTGGTGAAACAGTGGAACAGGTTACTCAGAGAGGCGGCAGATGCTCCATTCCTGGAAATGATCAAGGGCATGTTGGAGAGGGCTCTGAGCAACCTGCTGTACTTAAAGATGTCCCTGACCATGGTGGGAGGTTGAACTAGATGAACTTCAAGAGTTCATTCCACCCCAAACTCTTTTTCATAATTATATAAAATAATTATTTGGTTTTCAGATGGAGCTTGGTCAATATGGAGAAGAGACTTGAAGATGTGATGCCTGTGTTAGCAAGGACTGAGCTCGATGACATAAAGAAATCTCTTTAATCTGTCACGCAGCTATTGCATTACCTGAAAAACTGCTTTAAATGCTTCTGATTAGTCACAGGGGAACTCTTGGCTAAAAGTTGACTTGAGATCCGCAGGACACCTTACTCTTCCATTAACCATATGTTATTTGTTACACACAGGTAAAGGGGGAGTGAGCAAAGATTTTGCAATGAGTTGTAGTTTTGACACACTCAAGCTTTTAAATAGTTTCAATCTGTATCTATTTGCAAGGCTTATCAGCAAGCCTGGGACTTCAGGATCTGTTACACAGACCTGAGATGCTTCAGCTGTGTAGTGTATGGATACTCCTGCTTGCTACTCTAGAAGGTTTCTAGAAAACTTGATAGGCGTTGAGGGCTTCAAGAGTCCTATGTCCCACTTCAGACCCTGCAAGTACACTTCTTTTTTTTTCTGCCTTGCTTTCTTTACTTAATGGTTCTTTCTGACCCTGTTTCCTCATCTCCCTCCTTACTATTACACCCTTTTGTTTCAGGAAGTTGCATTCCTGTTCTCCAGGGTGGTACATTTCTAAGTTTACTTTCAGATTGGTTACTTTCCTCTTCTGCTATTCTTGAACTTGACTGTGGGACTTGGAGTCAGTGCAAGAAACATGATACCCTAACTCTTGTTTTAAACCCATGGAGTCAGATCTGTCATAGCCTGTCAGGGCTTAGTGCTGTCACTCTAGAGGAAGCTCACAGATCCAGCATGGACAAACCATGGCTTTTCCCGAAAGAATGGTCTCTTCGTTACATTTGGGGTTTTTCTTCCTATAGGGTTGGTAATAATACTTTATTGCTGGGAAGGCTGTGCTCTGCAAAAAGAACATAAACCCTCTGAAATATTTGTGGTATTAAGTGAAAAATTACATTGCACTTGGCTATGGATGGCTGTTGAAAGGAGCCAGCTGGGGATATTGTTCCAAGATGTCATGAAATTAATTCAAAGGCCTTGCATGCTTGGGAGCTGTACCTCCCTTCTGTTTTTGTCATGTACACCCAGTTCTTTCCAATCCAAGTTCTTGACTTCATTCTTCTTACATACAAAAACCTTTCACAGTCTTATTTCTGCATGTGCAGCATTCTTGTTGCATGTATTTCCATGATCCTTATTCTTCGAGGTCGTGATGCCCTGATATCTACACTGATCAGCAGCAGCGCTGGCAGAGCCAGGAGCTAGGAGCTGCCAGTGTGGGTAAAACCAGGCCTCCTATGTTTTCACAGCATCTCCTGCTCTGTGGTTTTCTGAAATGTGTTTCAGTTTAGGCTTGAGAAGCAAAGAGGAGACTGAGTTGCAGCTTGGGTGCATCTGCCAGGGCTGAGCTACAGCTGTGAGGAAGCAAATGCTCGATGCTGGGGTTCCTGTGTGTTTCTTCTCTTGGGCTCTGACAAGTCCCCTCCCTCTGAACGGCACCAGATACAGTAAAGATGAGAGAAGATAGGGCAGTAAACAGGACTGTACTTGGAGCACTTTGATGTGTGATGGTTTCCTATGCGTTTTTAAGCAGTCCTCCTCTTGTTTATGCTAGCATTAATTGTTTTGCTGACTGTGAAGACTTACCCAAATTTTTGTGTGGTTTGCTGTATAGATATTTTCCATCATTTTTACTCCTTAATTTTCACCTTTTCTCTAAGGGTGGCCTTACCTTAATGTCAGACCTTTGTACCTCATTTTGGAGGACATTTTGCTGTTTCACTGCTAACTCTTATCAAATGTGATAAATCTTTCTAAGGACAAGCATACCTATTCAACGTAATTAATTTCACATGACCCCAAATGCCTGAGGCCAAAGACATTTTAGAGGGGAATTTTTGGGGAAGGAGAATTATAGAGTTTAATGTATTAGTGATGCAAGAAAAGAGATTGAAAAGATTGCTGAATCAGTTGTATTTATCCAAGGAGGTACCACCTAAGATAGTCTGTAGTTGTTTCTCCAGTTCAGTTTGTGGCATAAGCAAGGAAATAATTGAATGCTATAAAATAGTCTCAAGTTTAATTCATTGTGCTGTTTTTCACTGCTGAATTTAAACCGCAAAATGTAACTTCACTCAAAGATAGCCAAAGCTTACAAGAAAACTTGACCCTAACCTGAGGAATAGCCAGAATGGAAAATAATTGTTTGTATGAACTGGCCTTAAAAAATGAAATTTTCAGTGTGGGTGGTTTGTCTTTTTGGTTTTTTTTTTTTTCCTACCCGGATTACTTATTCTCTCCTCCTGAGAAGAGATCAAACAGGATATGGATTAACTAAGATGCAGGAAAATAAATATTGTTTTCTATTATAGGTCATGAGATATAGTAAATAGGACTAATTTATAGCATAAAACAAATAATACATAGCAGTTTGTGATCTCTCCCAGTTTTGACCATAATGTAAGAATTACCATTTTCTGCCCTCTAAACTGCTGCTGTTTTCTGATTTAAGAACAGGATGTAAGCAGCATCTTCCTTGCTGGATTTAAAAGCTTCATATAATAATATGGACTGTTAATTACTGCTGACTTCGGCTGTTGCTCTCAGCTTTGGAGTAGGGTTTACTCTTATTCGAGATTGTGGTTATCGTCTCACTTGGAGTGTTTGTGTGATCTTCTCAGGCACCAAAGTTGAACTGGAGTCACTGAGGCAAATCTGTCCCTTTCACTTGTTAATCACTGATGAGAACAATAGTCAGCCTGGTCTACAGGAGTGTTTTGGGTTTTCTTAAGGAATCAAGTTGCAACCTGAATTTAGCTGACTTAAAAAGGACAACATATAATACCAACCAACGAAAAAGCAACCCCCCTCTGACCAATCAACTAAACCCTAAAATTGAAAAACAAACAAACAAAAAACAAACTCCAAAAACCTCCCCCAAAAAATTAGGAAACACTCCACTCTTACAGGAGTAATAGATGACATTGATAAGGAAGTATAGTCCCAACTGTTCCTGCTGGTAATGACATATAATGAAGCTTAATTGTAATTAATACTGTTACATTAAACAATTTATAACACAAGCTTATGTAAATACATTAATAGATATATTAGGGAGAAGACCCATAGAGAGTTGCTGATGCCTTCTGTTTGTTCTGCTGCTTTGCTATGTCCAATATTTGCTTTTATGTTTTTCCCCTTTCTGTTGTGTTGTCAGTCAAGTATGTCAGGTATCTGTGGATTGAGCTATCTTTAGCTGTTCAGCTTTGCTGCTCCTTAAACTTATGTCTGTCATCTAGTAGAATCAGACTTTCCAGCATATCTTGGTCGTGGGTCATACTTTTTTTTCCCTGTTAGTCTGGAGTTTTAAATAGCTATTTAGTTGCATGTAGCTATTTTATTTTTAAACACTAGTAGTGATATTTAGTTCAGTATAAGTATTTAGTTCAGTATAAGTAGTAGTAAGTATTTTTCCTCCTGTGGTTGTAACTTTAATTTTTTTACTTATCAACATGGAGTAGAGCGTACTCAAAATGCATCTGTCACAGTATGGCTAGTATTTATGTGTACTGTCCTCTTAACTCCTGCATGTTAGTGGAGGGAGAATGGGAAAAATGTATCACGTTTCAATAAAAATACTTCTGTAAACAATGACTGTGGTCTTGAATTGGAAATTGGCAAGATTATTTGTTGACATAGCTGTTTACTTTTTGCAATGACCTTTTTGTTTTCTGAATTGTTTCCCACATTGAGTTCCCATGTACTGGCTTCACGATGGAGCATACTTGACATGCTTTTTGCTCTGTATTTGTCATGATAAAGTGTAGTTCTTACTCTGTGTTGTTTGTAGTTCAGTTTAAGTATCTGGTTACCATGAGATCCCTAGGAATGTACTTGAACATTCTGAATGGTTCATATTCTGGCTCAAGTGCCCAACCTCTTCAATATTTTCCCCCTTCTCAAGGAAAAAAAAGGAGAATTTGCAACTGTATTGACCTATTTACTGAGCATCTTATTAAATGTTAAAAATAGTAATCTGTTGGTTAAAAAAAAAAAATCAACTTTTGACCTTTTTTGTAAGTGACACTGAAAGATCAGAAGAATCTGATGGAAAATCAAGAGGTACTACTTCCTATACCCTTTTAGGGTGTTTGGGTATTTTTGAGGTGGTAGATGATCTAAATGGCAACTAGGGCTTTTCCCAGTACTGCTCTGAGCAGCTAGAAACTTGTCTACAGCATTCTATTGGTGGCTAGTGAAGGTCATAGGAATGCTTTTGCAGAGTGTGCATTACTTCCCTGGTGACAGCCAGCATGCTTTACTGTGAAACTGAGAGGACCTTTCATCCTGGTTTTAATGTCATCATTAGGAGGTCCAAATCATTATTACTAAGGAGAATGTGAAGTAGAGGTAGCTTACCTCTTTCTGTCAAATATCTTTGGCATTCATGTGCTGGAAAAGCTAGGTCTAATAATGCAACTTCAATAATTACTCATTTAATGAACATGTACATTCTCTGCTGCAGGTAACTATGATGACATAAGAGAAAATTGCATGTTTCTAGGTAAACATAGGCGTTAAATCTGCAGTAATGTTTAATTTTACATGTCATTTCATGTTTGAGGACAATATACAAAGCATAAATAAATGTGATAAAATGATAATAGTGTTTAAAAATAATTTAAAAAATGAGAGTGACTTACTAAGAATTTGTGATTCCCTTTAACTCTGTGTAACGACTCAATTTAATACAATCCTCCATTGGTAATGAAGGGATAGTTAATGTTCTACTGTAAAATAAAATCAAGGAAAATTGCTACCTTCTATGAGGTTTCAGTAGAACAAGCTAAATATTGATGACTGGTCTTTATATGTCAGTAGCATTAAAAAATCTGGTCTGGATTTTGTTATGTTTTCCTTTGTCTGCTGGGAATGCTTTCTGGCAAAGGAGGAGTGATTTCTACGCAGTCATATTGACTGACCTGGATGACCCTTCTTTGCAAGTAATCCTAGATGCACATAAGGAAGTGTGAGTCACCCCCTTAAACCTGATCCAGGTAGAAGGGCTGACAGACAGCCAACAGGGTTATAAGAGCGGCTGCCACTGAAAGATCAGTGTGCATGGGCTTTCCTTCCCAAATGGTGCTGGTATCTTGCTGGAAGGTACAAAGCTGATGCCCATAGTGGTTGATCTTCCTATATAAGCTGGCATCTGGTCTCTAACTCAAAGATCATTCAGAAACTGCTGCTGCCCTGTGAGAGATGAATTGATAAAACATGTTTCTGCTGTTGCTAACTAGCAATATTTCTTCTTTAGCTCTTCAGTTTCCCTACTCACATTAGCACAAAGGCTGACCTCAAAATGTTTGTGGGAATAAATGTAACATGCTGGATTGGATGTGATTCTGACCCTGGTACATGAGCCCTGTGGTGGATAACAAATGGTGGATAGCCATGCAAACTTTACAGGAGCACAAGCAGGCTAGGCCCAGCTTACATGCTGTCTCCAGTCTTTCTCACTACTTTCCGTTGTCTTGCTCTACTTTCCTTTCCCTGTCCTCTCCTCTCTTCCTCTTTCTCATAAACCAGTCCCTGATGAAGTGTGTCAGCTGCCAGTTTAAAGCACTGAGGAACCAACATGGTCTCTTTAAGACTGTTAATTATGTGCTTTAATCTGTTTTAGCAAACCCTTTTTTCTGTTAACAGTAACTTCGTACGTGTAGCTCTGCTGGCCGAACCCTCCTGGGCAGGCTGAGGGAAAGAGGCTTCTGCCTGTGGTGGTGTGGTGGTTTTTTGTGTTTTGGTTTGATGTGGTGGTTTTGTGGGGTTTTTTGGTGTTGTGTTTTTTTTGGTGTGGTTTTTTTTTGCTGTCACAGCAAACATTAGTGAGCTGAGAAAAACTACGTTCTGTTGGCTTATTAATGTGTTCAGTGAGGGGCATGTGAATGTTTTACACTCTGAACTGGCACAGTTCTGGTACTTGGTGGTTCCCTGCCTGTCCTTTATACTATCTTTATAAGATATACTGGGCCCTGTTTTGTCATTGAGAAAGGACCCATTACCTGCTTTGTACAGGGTTTAGCACAATGTAGGGTACTCTTTAAGTACTTAACAACATAACTATGGCTAACCAATTGCCTTCACTGAGGAGCTCTGTATGGTTTGTCATTATCATTCTTATCAGGCAAATTAAAATTTTTTTTCATTTATGCTCAGTGATAAACTACCCTCACAGGGTGCTGGCAGAGGATTTGTCTGGTGGACTGTTCAGTGCATAAGGAATTGGCTGAATGGTCACATCCAGAGGGTGGTGCTCAATGGCTCGAAGTCCAAATAGAGAGCAGTGACAAGAGGTGTTCCTCAGGGATCGATACAGAGACCTGTGTTATTTAATATTTTTATCAATGACATAGTTAGATGTCATCTGCAAACTTGCTGACAGTGTCCTTGATCCTATTGTCTGTGTGGTGATGTAGCCACACCAGAAGAATGGAAGGTCATCGAGAGGGACCTGGACAGCTGGAGATGTGGGCCTTGGTGAATCTCATGAAGTTCAACAAGAGCAAGTGCAGGGTCCTGCACGTGGGCCAGAGCAGTCGTCATTATCAGTACAGGCCAGGGGATTAGGTGTTAGAGAGCAGCCCCATGGAAAGGGACTTAGGGGTGCTGATGGATGAGAACTGGACATGAGCAGACAGTGCATGCTTGCAGCCCAGAAGGCAAATCATATCCTGGGATGTGTCAAAAGAAGTGTGACCAGCAGATGCAGAGAGCTGATTCTGCTACTTTGCTCTGGTGAGGCCTCCCCTGGAGTACTGCATCTAGTCTTGGAGCTCTCATTGTAGGAAGGACATGGACCCGTTGAAGTGGGTCCGGAGGAGGGCCGCAAAAATGATCAGAGGTTTGGAGCCCCTCTGCTACTTTGACAGGCTGAGGGAGCTCGGGTTGTTCAGTCTGGAGAGGCTCCGTGGGGGAGCTAAGAGCAGCCTTCCAGTACCTGAAGGGGGCCTACAGGAAGGGTGGGCAAAAACTGTTTACAAAGGCCTGTGGTGACAGGATAAGGGGCAGTGGGTTCAAGCTTGAGAAGAACAGATTTAGATTGGGTGTTAGGAACAGTTTCTTTACTATGAGGGTGGTGGAGCACTGGAACAGGTTGCCTGGGGAAGTAGTTGAGGCACCTTCCCTGGAGACATTCAAGGTGAAGCTTGACAGGGNGGGCCTACAGGAAGGGTGGGCAAAAACTGTTTACAAAGGCCTGTGGTGACAGGATAAGGGGCAGTGGGTTCAAGCTTGAGAAGAACAGATTTAGATTGGGTGTTAGGAACAGTTTCTTTACTATGAGGGTGGTGGAGCACTGGAACAGGTTGCCTGGGGAAGTAGTTGAGGCACCTTCCCTGGAGACATTCAAGGTGAAGCTTGACAGGGCCCTAGGTGACCTGGTCTGGTAGGAATGTCCCTGCTGACTGCAGGGGGGCCAGACTAGATGACCTTTAGAGGTCCCTTCTGTCCCAGACCATTTTATGATTCTTTGCACTTGTATAGTCTTTGAGTGTGTAGAAAGTGAGTAAAACATTGTCAGTTCCAAAAAGGGGAAAAAGATTATACAGCAGCCTGTCCTGGCTCAAGGCTAGCCTTCGCCTGTTGCAGGAGGGCATTCATAACTGTTCTGCTAGCATTTCTCAAGTTTTCCTTGTCTTCTCTTGGGAAATGGACCACCCTTTGGGCTGTCATTTTATAAAATTATTTTCCACATCCTTTCTAAACTTAATAAACTTTACGAGTAAAAAAGTTGTCTGAATCTGGGATGCGTAGCTGTTTTGTTTGGAAAAGGAAAGTAAAAGACTTTCTGAAGTACAGCAGGTTGCTATTCAGGAAAACCAAGCAGCAACCAGGGGCATTGTGCTCAGAAGGACAGAGCAGTGACATTCCTGATTGCAGACTGTGTGGCTCAGGTAGCAAATCCTGCATGGTACTGTATATTCAGGTGTGAGGCAAAGGCATGGTGGAGGGAGGTAGTGTAAGCAGAGGAGGGTGCAGTGCATGCACAGTGTCTGCTCTCATTGTGACAGCAGTGCTGTGGGCTGTGCCCTGATGGGACAAATGGACCTGCCTGGGTGGCCACTGCCACCAAGTGCCTGCATGTCCTTTGGGTGGGTGTGGGAAACTGGAGGAGCAGGTTTCTAGCCAGCCTGATAGATATACTGCAGTAAAGTAGGTGATGGCCTTGGCAGGATGGATGCTGCAGTGTTTTCTTGGCCAACTTCAGTCATCCTGTAGTTGTAGAAGTGCTTCCTGTGAAATGACTTCCTTCCTATAGACAGCATTCTACTAGACTTCACTAAATGCAGAGGCTTTGCATGTTGCTGTGTCTGGTTTATGGATACTGGATACTTGAATAAGCCAGAAAGGAATAGCTTAGATTGCAGGAATAATCTAAGACTCTTCTGCTGACTCTTTAAACTGACAGTAAGCTGTGGTGCTCTGATGGCCAGTGAAATGGAAAAATCATTCTCCTGAAAAAGTGAATCTGAATTATCTTCCATGATCACAGCATAACATATTGTGAGGAGCTGGAACTTACCATGTCCTGTCAAATGACAGAAAGCAGGAAGTCATTCTATTTGTTTTCACTTACATGAAGCAAGGGGATGGGAAAAGAAGATCGAAGGCTGACACTTTTGTACTGTATTAAATGAGACATCTTTCTGCTTTTTCAGCAGATGAAAATCTTTCTTCTGTTTGTTTTTTTTTCTTCTAAACCACAGGCAACAAATACATTGAGAATATATAGCTATGGCATTCTCAGCATTAGTTTTATCTGTCTGTTGTCTACGTGTGCATTGTTTCTGTAAGGCCATTGACACTGTCTCCCACAACATACTTGTTGCTACAGGAGAGATACAAGTTTGATGAATGGACTGTTAGATGGACAGGAAATGAGTGGCTGCATCCAAACAGTAGCAGTCAACTGCCCAATGTCCAAATGGAGACAAACAGTGCCCCTCAGGCGTATGTATCGTGACACATAGTGTTCAGTATCTTCACCAGTGACATACAGTGGTCTTGAGTGTGCCCTCAGCAAGTTTGCAGATAACACGACACTGAGCAGTGCAGTCGATTTTGCGAGTGGCAAAGGATGCCATCCAGAAAGACCTTGATAGGATTGAGGAGTGGCCCCATGCAAGCTCTGAAGTTCAGCAAGATCCTGTTTTAGGACAATCCCCAGTGTCACTACAGACACTAGGCAAAGAATGGCTTGGGGGAAATGCTGAATGAAAAATTAGACATGAGACAGTGATGTGTGTTTGTAGCCCAGAAAGCAAACCATATCCTAGGCTGCATAAAAAGTGTAGCCAGCAGGTTGAGGGAGGTGATTTTCCCCTTCTACTCTGCCCTCATGAGACTCTGCTCTTGAATCACTAACAGATACTTGCTTTCCCAAGGACTGTTTGAGTCATACTGCCTCCGGCGAGACCTCTGTTAAGTGCTGTCTGCTCTTCCGGACACGTAAACAATTTCCTCATGCTTTTTCCAATCTACTTTGAGTATCCTCTGTATGGTGATGCAAACCAAATTTTATTGGCATCTGTGGTAATGGCCTTGTGGATCATCTCCTCCTGTTATGCACCATAAAATGTAAAAGAGGCTTCCCTGCATCTGCTCTTGGGTATTTCTGTTGTTGCGCTCCAGCATGCTTTTAAGATTTGCTTAAGCTGCTTTGCAGCAAAATAATCTGAATCACCTGTGGAGAGTGCATGCACTTAAGAGGAAAGCCCTTGTTCCTTACCGTGCTAGAAAGTATCTACCTGAGCTCAGGAAGTGGCAATATGTAATAGCAGAATATTGTACGACGCACACGCATATCTGTCTAAAAATATGTGTAAAATTTCATAAATACTCCTGTTTGGTGTTGGTCTGACAGCTTGGTAGCTTTCTGCACCCTTTACCTAAGTCTTTGAGGTCTCTTCCAACCTTGGTGATACTGTGAGTATGTGCCAGTGTATGTATGTACACTTTTAAAGCATGACTTCTGAAAGTAATTGGAGAATAAATTGTTCAGAAAAACTTATTGCAAAACTGGTTTAGTATCAGACACTGGAGCTAGGATCTCTGGGTTTTCAGAAGTGACCTTACTTAACATGATTGTTCTTGCTTCTATTAGTTTAACTGTTTGATACTGCTGAGTTACAATTAGGTATGTTTCTGTACAGGAGATAATGGCTTTTCAGCTATTGGAACTCTGGTTTCTTGTGGATACTTTTAGTAGTATCAAGTCTTATTGAAATGGATTTTTAAGAAAAAAGAATCATGAATGTTGGAGTAAAACCTGTTATTTGTCAGAAAATGAGGTTCGATGAGCAGTTCGGCTCTCTTTTGATTTGTTACCTAGCATTTGACAATTATTTGTGGCTGTCAGAGCAGGAGGAGACAAGTGAAGGCAGAGGTGATCTATGTCAGCTAATTCATGTTATGTAAGATATGCCTTTGACAGGTTTCGTTCTGAAGAACCATATTGTAAAGCCAAGGTGGTAGAAAAAGACAGTATTAGAGTTTTATGTACATTTTAGAAAATACTTCTCTTAAATGAACACTTCAAAGTGACACTGGAAGCAGTACCTTAATTGATCTCCTGGCAGCTAGCAGATGAGTATTACAAAGCAAATGCACTTAGGCAGCTGCTGACTGGTTGTGTCTTCTCTTCCTGCCCTGTAACACTTCCCCAAAAAAGTCCAAGAAAAAATAAGAGTATAAGGAATGTGAGGAAGTTCAACATTTTCTACTGTTCTGTGATGCACTCCCTCAAAAGAAATGAATATAGATGTGTATGATTTAGTTGCTCTTAGTTTGACATTTTACTTCTTTTTCAAGGGTAGGGAAAGTGATTAATTTTGTTTCAACATATATTGTACCTTTTGATCTACAAATGAGCATAGAGGAGTGGCAGCCTCTTATGCAGGGCTCAATTCCAAGTTCTTTTTGACTTTTTTTTTTTTTTAATGTGAGAGAATGTGTTCCAATGGCTTCTTTCTCAAGAACCCCAACTTACTCTTCTTGTAGATGCAGTGGTTTCTCAAATGAATCCTCAAACTTGCCAAGTTTTGTTCTTTGCCATCTTTTAATGTTAACATATCTACCATAACGTGAACCAGGATGTGCTTATTCAGTTTCTTGCTACTATGCTGCTGGTACACAGAGTCATAGGGATGGGAAGCAAAGAAACCAAGTGCTAAAGAAGGGAAAGATGTCTTCTTGGCCAATGTCAACCTCCCTAGCTTCTATTTACTATGTTTAGTACTAAATAAGAGATAAAAAGGAAAAAGTACCCTTTTCAGGAAGGTTTTACTTAAACACTGTTTTATTACTGCATCTTTTTTTTTCCTGCAGAGCGGAAAGCCTCCAGTTAAGGACATGTTCACAGATCTGAAAGATGGAAGGAAGCTTTTGGATCTTTTGGAAGGTCTGACAGGGAA
Source organism: Semnornis frantzii (assembly GCA_013399775.1). Classification (NCBI taxonomy): domain Eukaryota; kingdom Metazoa; phylum Chordata; class Aves; order Piciformes; family Ramphastidae; genus Semnornis; species Semnornis frantzii. The sequence goes on from VWYK01075570.1 coordinate 26,373, forward strand.
ACCTCTGGTAAGGGAATGTGTGAGTCATGTTCCCATTTATGAAAAATAACT
>VWYK01075572.1:19070-36628 GCA_013399775.1 Semnornis frantzii
GGGCGGGGGGGGGGAGGAGGTTGAGTTGGTTCTAAGGGGAAAGGGCTGAAAGTTTTGTAGTAGCTGGGGTCTGTGGTCAAGAAATGGGAAGACCTTAAGGCTGAGATTTTATTTTCCTTGACGTGAAGCTGACAGCAAAACTCAGTCCCTCAACCCTTAGCCATTCAGCAAAGCTTCAGCCACTCCTGACTCCTTTCTTTGAGTCCAGCCTCACGCTCTGAAGGGGAGCTGATGAAAGCTTTACAGATCTTGGTGTGCGGCAAACCAGCCCGCGCACAGATCGCACCGCGACTCCCCTTGAGGCAGGCTCCCCTCCCCCCAGCCCTGATATATACATTTTATACAAAGAACTTTTATGAATTGCTTAGCTCTTGCCTGAGAGTAAGAAAGTCCTGCTAAGTTACAGTTCTACCAGATATTTAATATTGACCACAATATGTATTTAAATGTCTGCTTTATTCTGGAAAAAAACAATGGACTGCATAACCTAAGGCTGCAGCGTTTTCATGCTCAGCTCACAAAGCAAAACTGACTTTAAAATGAAGTTTTAATTATTTTGTAACTGAATAGAATTGGAGGATTTTTTGTTGGGGTGGTTTGTTTTTTTTTTTTCCTCTTCCCAGGGTTTTGTACATCATTTTAACTACTACTAACAAATAAATAAAATATCTTCTCCAGCCCAATGTCTGTTGTTGGTTTGGGTTCTTTTTTCATGGTTTTTTTTTTCTTTTTCCTTAAGTTTCCAGCTCTTTCTGTACTTTACTCTGACTTCTGTGGCTCCTTCTAATTATAAAAGGGCTCCCATTATGACAAGGAGACAGGGAGACAAGCAGTGGCACCACCATTCAACACGGCTACTTCAAAAAGGAGTTTTAAATGAGATCTGTCACTTCCCCCTCACCCTGCCACGATTTATAGGAGGAAAATCTCAGTCTTTGCTCACACTTTTTCCTCTGTAAACCATAGAGTGACGCCTCAAAATCTAAATAAGCCTTGAACTGCTGTGGAGTTCCAGCTGGAATTGGCATGCCTGCCTTGCACCTAGCTCAGCTTTGTGGCTAGCTAGCAGTTTACTCCCACTTGTAGAAGAAAAGGAGTAAGCAAAGGCCCCTATGGTACAGTACATGACAAGCTGTAAACAGGGACAGAGGAGAGGGGGAAAAAAAATTCACTATTAAGGAGAATAGAAAGATATGATAGGAAGATATGTCCCTGCTGGCAGTACTTGAGCAAGGCTGGGCTTCAGGAAGGACTGTGACCACAGGCAACAGGTTTGTTTGAACTCTATGCTCTGCCAGTGGGAGACAGGCAGTAGCAGTACAAATCTTACCTTTCCAGCCTGCTACTTGTCAGATGTGTCAGGGACTCAGTCAGTCATTGCAGACACTTGTGCAGTCCTGCTGTTGGCAGTAGTGGTGGCCCAGCTCTGAAAGGCAGCATCATAGAATGGTAAGGTTGGAAGGGACCTCGAGGATCATCCAGTTCCACCCCCCTGCCATAGGCAGGGACACCTCCCACTAGCACAGGTCACTCAAGGCCTCCTCCACCCTGGCCTTGAACATCTCCAGGGAGGGAGCAGCCACAACCTCCCTGGGCAACCTGTGCCAGTGTCTCACCACCCTCACTGCAAACAACTTCCTCCTAACATCCACTTTCAATCTCCCCTCTGCCTCTTCAAACCCATTTCCCCTTGTCCTGCCATTCCCAGACCTTGTCAATAGTCCCTCCCCAGCCTTCCTGCAGCCCCCTTCAGATCCTGGAAGGCTACTCTAAGGTCTCATCTTGCTGAACCAGACTAAGAATGGTTTCATATCGACCTCTGAGGAGTGATACCAGGCCAGCAATTCCCAGATGCACACCTTTCAGCCCAAAGTCATGAATGACATGACATACAGTCATGAGGAAAAAGTGTGCAGTGTTTCCCCATGGCACACACAGATACCCAGAGAGAAGGACCAGCAGGCACATTCCCAGCTGGGAAAGGCTGGGTGCTTCCAAGAGCAATTTCTTCCTTCACACAGTAACAAACAGCCTCCTAGCACTGGTTGGCTGAAGTATTTTAAAATTGGGCTTTTCTGGTTCAGCCTTCTAGCCTTTTTCTGTGCTTCTAAAGCTTACTGAAAGTAGCATTAAAATAATTATTTTCAGAAGGCAATTGAGTTCTTCTGGTCTGAGATATGGGCCCAGTTGGACAGAGTAAGTTTCCTTGAGAAAATGTGCATAAATAGCTTTATTTCAATATTCAAAACACAAAGTAAAACTTCCTGGACTTACCTGTCTGGCACTCTGCAGTACTGTGGTTAGTTACATACTAACAAGCTCAGACTTTCATTGTGATTTCTGTTTGGCCCACATGTCAGCTTTGACCTGGAGATGCCTCTGCTGTGAAGTACTCCTGCGTGCCTTACAGATAGCTACACTGATCAGAAGGTAACATGGAGAGGTTCACACACCTTCACCAGCTCCCAGGGACACAGGTAGCACCAGCACCAGTGTTTCCCTCTCTTCCCAGTGAGGTAGGCTGGATTTCTGCCTGGGATTCCTCTGGGTGCTGTCACCCATGTGCCGTGCAGTGGATTCACACATACACACGTTACAGGACTGAGGCATCAAGAGCACATCAAATTTGCAGAGCATGTGTGAGACATCTGAGCAACACATGTGGACAGTAGGTGTGGTGTGTCCTCAACAGGGCAACGTGAGAGGCAGCCTGGTGGCAGTCGTGCCTGCCTGGGAAGAGGAATGCTGCAGCTGCAGAAATGATGCAGTAACTTAACCCTGATTGACCTTCTCCCGAGGAACAAAAAAACCCAACCAAACACAACAGCACCCTCGGGGCCTGATGTGTCTCTATGCTATCCAGTGTACAGGGCTAAATCCAGAGTTGTTAGGAAACCAAAAGCTTTCCTAAAGGAGAAGCACTAAGTCACTGGTAGAAGACTGAGATGAGAGTGCTGCAAGGGAAGGCTCCAGGGAGACCTCAAAGCAGCCTTCCAGTACCTGAATAGGGCTGCAGGAGAGCTGGGGAGGGGCTTTTTACAAGGGCTTGTAGTGATAGGACAAGGGGCAGTAGCTTTGAGCTGGAAGAAGGGACATTTAGACTCAAGATGAGGAAGAAATTCGATGGTAAGGGTGGTGAGATACTGGAGCAGGCTGCCCAGGGAAACCATGGATATTCCCTGCCTGGAGGTGTCCAAGGCCAGGCTGGATGAAACCTTGAGCAACCTGGCTTAGTGGAAGGTGTTCCTGCCCATAGTAGAGGGCTGGAACTGGGTGATCTTTAAGGTGCCTTCCAACCCAAATCATTCTACCAATCTATGAAGCACTGCAGTCAATACTGACAGAAGATCTCTGATTTTCTCTGAGTTGTTCTGCTTACCTGGATGGTTGCACTAACCAAAGCCTTCTGAAGAGAGAACTGCACCACTTAAAATTTCAGAGAGTAAGAAAAATGTGTGTTTGGATTTAGTCAAACCCCTGGAGTGTTAGCAGCGTAAAATGAGTTAAATGTTCACTCTCAGTGGCCAGTGGGCCAAAGATAAGCCTGCACCTGTGGTTATTCTGCAGATGGTTTAATACTGCAAAATGCTGGGCTAAAAAATAGGAGTTCTGGTTGCTTGAGTTACAGTAGTAATGAGAAACATGAGAAACATCTCATTATTTTGATCACATAGTAGTGACTGAGACCTCTTTGCTCTCTGCAGCTCCCTGAAGGGAGGTTGCAGTGAGGTGGGAGTTGGTTTTTTCTCCCTGGTGTTGGGTGGTGGAGTGAGAAGAAATGGCCTGGAGCTGTGCCAGGAGAGGTTTGGGTTGGACATGAGGAGCAATTTTTTTGCTGCAGGAACATTCAGGCATTGGTGTGGGCTGCCCAGGGAGGCGGTGGAGTCACCATCCCCGGAGGCATTCAAGGGATGGGCGGCCACAGCACTTTGTGACATGATTTAGTGGCCATGGTAGGGTTGGGTTGAGGGTTGGCCTTGATGATCTTGGAGGGCTTTTCCAACCAGAACAATTCTATGACAACACAATACTACTCCCCCATGAGCTTCCACTTCAGCCAAGTACTGAAGCTCATCATAAGCAAGCAGAAAGCAGCAACTCAAGAGAGAGGAGCTCAGCCTAAGTAAGGAGGCCCAGCTAGCACGCATGAATGATACTACAGTGACCATCAAGCCTATTCCTGCCTAATCAGGGGGCCACTAGGCCCCCTGGCCTTTTGCCCCATTCCCATGCCATGCATCATGGGGACTCACCAGTGGTGACAGGATGAGGATCCTTCTGCCCAGCTGGGCACAGCTTGGGGCTTCTGCTTTTTCCTGGGGTCCATTATAAAGGGGAGTGGGCAAGGAGGGCAAAGTGATCACACTTGGGCTGGGAGGAGACTCCAAGGGGACCCAGGTGCTCTGGGTTTGGGGGAAAAAAAGGGGAAAATGAGGTGTGGGGTGGGAAAGGGGAAGGTATCGTGGAAAACAGGAGGTGTCTCTGGAGGGAGGGAGATGGAGAGGAAAAGAGGAAGCTGGGGGAAAAGGAAAGAGATGGAGAGGAAAGGAGTGAGATGTGGGATAAAAAAAATAATAAAAATGAAAACTGGATTGCAATTAAAAAAAAACAACAAAAAGTGCTCCTGGTCTGGCAGGGAGGTTGGACTGAGTGATCTTTCAAGGTCCCTTCCAGCCCCTAACATTCTATGATTCTGTGGTGTCACTGGCATGTATCTTAAATGGCCTGCAGACCTTGCCCTTGAGGTATTGAAAACATTAACCTTAGTAAGATCCAGAAACTTGACTTTATTTTGGTATTAATCAGATGAGGCTGAAAACAGAAATGCACAACCACCACACAGCCATTGACAAACCTCAGTGCAGATTTTTGATGCTACCTTGTGAAGCAACTTCATAAAAACATCTAAAGCTTGACTGCCCTACCTCCTTGGGAACCTTACTGATGGCTTTATGGCCCCTTTGACCATCTGTGGCTTCTGGCTGCATGAACTCCTCCTCTGGCTGTAGTGGTCTGTGTGGGAGCAGTTAAGAAATTTTAACTGTCACTTGCTCCCTTTCCTAATGTTTTTGTGAAAATATTGAAAATAAAAGTAATAATTTGACTATTAAATACCTGAAAGGATCCTGCAGGCAGGCTGCAGAGGGACTTTTCATCAGGGCGTCTAGAGACAGGACAAGGGGAATGGTTTGAAGCTGAGGCAGAGGAGGGTTAGACTGGAGCTGAGGAAGAAGTTCTTCAGTAGAAGGGTGGTGAGACTCTGCACAGGCTGCCCAGGGAGGCTGTGGCTGCCTCCTGCCTGGGGGGGTTGAAGGCCAGGCTGGATGAGGCCTTGAGCAGCTGAGTCTAGCTGAGAGGTGTCCCTGCCCGTGGTGGGGAGGTTGGAGCAGATGAGCTCTGAAGTCCTTTTCAGCCTGAGCCATTCTAGAGTTCTATGCTTCTATGAAGCTGCCTTTTTCAGATGATCAAGGAGGATCAAATTATTTAGTGACATAAAAGAAGAATGTTTGGGATTGCATTAACAGACACTCCCCTCACCCCCAGCTCCTAAGCTGCAACGAGCAATGACTGCTCCTTGCTGTGGTACAGATGGAAATCACATAGCTTGGGGATGCATCAAATGAAGGAGTTACAGTGGCTCCCAATAAAAGTCCTGCAAATAAAAGCTGAAATTGCAATGTTTGCACTTCTTTTTTAGAGGATGCCTTATGGAAGCTGCCATACTCCAGTTCATCCTGCAAGAGATCAAAAGAACAAAGCTTAAAATAGCATCTCCACCTCTGCCTGCAATAATTGAGGGTGATTTCTGTCCCTGCTGCCTAGCAATGGCAGTTTGGACTCTAGAGTAAAGCATTAATGTGTCAGTTACAGCTCATCTGGGGCAGCAGCACTCAGATTCATTAATCATAATTTTATTGTGTGGCACCACCACAGAGCACTGCAGAGCATGTTTGACTTGGGTAATGATGAATCTGCAGACCTTAATATTGGTTTGCCTTTCAATTCACCTTTACCAATTTTCTGTGTCTTGTCATTAGTACAAAAGCACCAAGGCAGAGCCTTTCTGGTATCCCCAGCCTGGGCTTTGTATTAGTGCGTTCCTCCGGTCAGAGCATTAGAACCTGTGCTGTGTAGATGTGAGGCACATGTAATTATCTCTCTCAACAGAAGTTTCAAAACCCTAGGAATGCATTCAGACATATTTAGGAGTCTGAAAAATGTAGCAATTCTTTTTTCTGTCGGGACTTCTTCTCGGCAGGAGATCCTGGGCAGAGCCACAACACTGATGAGGTTGATCCAAGCAATGCCACTTTACTGAACATGAACATGCATTTCTATACCCTTCTAACAGACTGTTCAGGCCAGCCCATTACAAAAGCAACTGGTCCAAATCATTAAGGGACAAGCTGTTGCCCCAACCAGCTGGCCCAAATCACCCAGATACAAACTCTCCTGGAATTCTCTAATTGGTCTAATTCGTTTAAGGTGTGAGCTGTGAGGGAACTAGATGGTTGGTTCATCACTATCTGTTCAGAATGTCCCTTGTTTTGCTTTGAATCACCTTCTTGTTTGTCTTCCTGCTTAGCTGTTTTTCTGCAGGCTGCTGTAGCCTGTGTCCCTGGCCATTGTTTCTCTTTCCTCTGGGGGCCACTTGCAGGTGGCATCCTTGGCCCTTTTTTGTGTGGGTTCTGAAACCTCAGCCTACAATTTAGCAGTTAACACAACTTGGATTTGCTCACATATCCAGTTAATACAGAATATTTCCCTACAGAAAAATGTGCATCTGAAGAGTTTATGCATAGAAGCGTGGGTCAGCGTGCCAGGCTGCAACACACTCAGGGAGTGGCCAGCACAGAGTAAACTCAACTAGGACAGCAACTTGCAGCTGCAGGCATGAAGAATCTGTGGGACAGGGTTGTGTGCATTCAGGAAAGTTTATTTCTGGACAGTTAGTGGCAAAGATGAAGGCTGGTTGAACCTTTCTCCTTAGGATCTGAAGGACCTGGAGTGTTCCTTAAGAAGCAGATGTTCATCAAGAAGACATTTCCATTTTTGCCATCAATGTTTCGACTCCAACTGAATGAGGAGTTGTTAAATTAGGTCTTGCAAATAAAGAGGAGAGAGAAAACTATGTGTGCAATGGCAAGAACTTACTGAATGAATCTAAATCCTATGGTAGGTAATTTGATCTAATTTTTGCAGAAAGGCAAATGCCAGATGTTTGCCGCACTTTGATCTTAATAACACTTTAGGCTGCAGACAATAAGATTGGTTTAAAATTTATTGTCTCTTTGATTTCTCCATTCTAATGCTTTTTAAATTCTTTACACAAGACAGATCTATATATAGGCAACTGGGGTGGCATCAGAAGTGTTGTGTACTTAAGGCATTCTTGAAAACCTCAGCGTGGAGCAGTGTTTGCTGCTTTATGCATCAAAACAAAGCCAGATTTTATCTGAGCAAAGTTCAATTTTCTTTTTATTATAATGTCTCTTTTTATTTTGCATGTGAAGTCCTGACTCTCCCATCTGTGGTGCAGCTCCTTATAGGCTTTTATCTTCCACTAACCTTATTAAAATTCAAGACAATACATTAAATGAACATTAAGCAGCAGGAGTTGAAAGTTAAGTTAATCCATCCCCTTGCACTGCGGGTAAGATCTACGTAGATTTTTAATGTCACTGTTAAGAAGTGTTTTAGGATCCCTTTTTTTGTACAGAATGGGCTTTAAAATGAGAGCTGCTGCTGGATGCACAGCAGTGAAAGCCTCTGAGAAAGCACAGTATCCAAGAAGCATCCGAAAACTGCTTCCAGTTTGGATCTCCGTGTTTAGGGAGGCTCTTGCTCTGTGAATGTGACCTGAAGTCAGCTCACAGCTGCCTATTAAACAGCCTTGAGCTCCTAGGAGAATATCTCATGCATCCACTCTTACTGAGAAAACAATGAAAAGCAAGTGAGACTGAGAACAAGCAGTAGAGCAAGAGCAATGATTAAAATAGCAACAAACAGGAAAAAAATCCTGCTGTGTGGATATCTTATCAAAACTCTCTGGCACAGTTCAGAGCCATCTGCCCCTTAGATCCATACACAATGCCTCTGAACAGTTGCCTGAAAGTAGCCCAGTAGCCTGAAAGTTCAAAAAGTTGCAGGCAGTTCTCCTCTGAAGGCAGTTCTGAACTCCATCTGCTGATGGAATTGCAGAGCACAGCTACCTTGGCAGGTCTTTTCTAACTGGCAGTGCCAAGGGGCTGTCGGAAGTCAGCAGCCTCCCTACTCTTGTACCACCAAGTGTAGTTCTTGCAACAAATTCCTTTGTAAATCAATATTCCTTCCTTCAGAACCAAACATTCTAGTTAACTACGGAGAACAAAACACAAATCACAGACACAGGGTAATAAATATTCTTTTTTTCCTCTCACACAACCCTGGCAAGTGAGAAGATTCCCTTTACCTCACCCCAAGAGAGAAGCTGGGTGAAGCAAAACACTCTTCCAGTGAGAACTGCCTTAGGTCCACCAAATGCAGCTTCACATCTTTTCTTATCTTTGCTACATCTGCAGAGCCAGACCATCTTTAGTGCACTCTCCTGTCCTTGTTTAGCACCATTACACTGAACCCTGTTTGCCTCATTCAAGACCTGTTTTGTCAGTCCCCTCTGCCGTGACACATCTATATCTCCACTAGAGAAGGGGAATCAAAGAATGGAATCCTGGAATGGCTCAGGATGGAAGGGACCTCAGAGCTCATCTGCTCCAACCTCCCCACCATGGGCAAGGACCCCTCTCAACTAGACTCAGCTGCTCAAGGCCTCATCCAGCCCGGCTTTTAACAGCTCCAGGCAGGAGGCAGCCACAGCCTCCCTGGGCAGCCTGTTCCAGAGTGGCACCACTCTTGTAGTGAAGAAAATAGCTTTAAAATGATCCAGACTCCATGCTTATTGTGTACAGATCAGCACCTGCAGCTTCAGTTTCTTCCACTCCTTTGCAGATGGAATATTTACTAAATGCAAGCAAGAGACTCTTCATACTCAGAACTGGGGCTATTGGAAAAGCTTGGCTGACCAAGTGACAAAGCAGGGAGGCTTCAATGGTATTTGACTTGAATCAGGAGGTGTGCAGGAGCACTGGTTTGCTAAACAAGCAGCATGTCTTTGAACTCTAAGTCTTTTGCAACGCCAGCCTTTGTGCATCCTAATTGAAAGGTGTGCAAACGCCAGGCTGTGAAACGGAATGGAAGCCACACAAGGAAAGATTTTCAGGCTCCACATTTATCTTTACCAACACATGGAACCACCTTGATCTCTTTTACTGTGGGTGAAAAAAAGAAGGTAGTGTCTATTTCACAGGAGAGGATAGGAAGTAAGAGTCAGCGTGATGGATGGTGGAAAGAAACAGAGGGCAAGAGGGAAGAAATATGAGCGTCAGGTACTGATCTCAAAGATGAGGTCTAGTCTGCTGTCAGGAGGTGTATAAATAGCTTATTAATGGCAGCAGAGATGTATGGGCATTAGTGTGAAAGGAGGAGTGGACTCAGCGTGCATTGTGTGGTCAGAAAGAAGCCATCTGGACAGAGTACAGTTTGTATTTGTTAGCTGTGAAAGGACTGTGCAAGCACAAATCAAGCACACATCAGTTGCTCTGACAATACTCACCCCCTCCAAGGCACTCGGCCAGCAGATGACACTGCAGTAACCTCTGCTGGCTCTGGCAGAGCTGTCACCTTCACTCCCTGCAGCCAGAGCTGCACCTCAGCGCAGCAGAGAAATCCCAGGGCGATGTTAAGGTCGCAAGGGTGGTTAGCAGCGAGAACTGACTGCGGGAGTCCGAAGCCTCTTCTTTTACTGGCACCATTCAATGGGTGAGACAATCCCTGCTTTCTGCCCCAGCATAGGGAAGAATGGGCATTATCAAGGATTTTTCCCCTTTGATCTTTTGCAATGGTTACAGCCCATCACTGCTGAGCACTCCACGTTTAAAAATGATGTTGTATCATTCTCACTCCAATTCTCTTACCCCTTCCCCTGCCTGTCCCAACAGCTTCCATCTGAGGCTGACACATTGGGAAAAGGAAAGCCAAAAATCACTTGGTGAGGTGGGTGGTGGTGTTATGCTGAGGGGAACCCCTGCAAAGTGGGGTTTGGTGCTACTTCCATCTTGTCCTTGATGGCAAGGGAATTCATTTAGGAAGGAGTGGAGTATCAGAGCTGTATCTGCAGGGCACCCTCAGCACAAGTTCAGCAGCTTGCTGCTGAAATCTTTCACTGTCAGTGCCAGCACAACCAATGTCTCTTGGGAAGCAAATTGGTTTCTTGCTCCATGCCCAGATTTTTTGGTGGTATTTCGGAAATGCTCCATTCAGTGCTGCAGCTCTTGCTTGATTCGGGCACCTAAGACTTCATGTCCAGCCACTTGCAATAAAGTAAGTTGTTCTTTGATCTATTATTTCTTCTCCAGATAAAAACAGCATTGGGCAAAGTTTTAATTCATGGATTTCAGAGGCTTAATTAATTTAATTTGCTGTTGAACAACTTATTGCCTGAGAGCTATGGAAATAGGTTCTCCAGCCTGTGGACTGTGCCTCTAAGAATCAACTGGGCAGAGAGCCTCTTCATGTGAAACATGACAAAGGAGCCACAGTCTGCAGCCTTTCCTCAGGCTCCTTGTTGCTAGGATGATGTGAAGAATATGTTTCACTCAAGTCAAGCCAGCCTGGGAGCTGGGATGGCAGCTCTCATTTTCCCAGCTTCAGCCTTAGTCTGCTTGGCTTTGCATAAAACCCTAACCTGACAGCACAAGCTTGAACAGGACTGGTTTTATGCAAGCTGCCAAGGCTTCTGTCTAGGGATATGTCCTAAGTTCCAGAGGGATCTTGACAGGCTGCAGAGCTGGGCCCAAGCCAACTCCTGAAGTTCAACAAGACCAAGTACAAGGTCCTGCACCTGGGTTGGGGCAATCCCAAGCACCGATAAGGCTGGGCAGTGCCTGGCTTCAGAGCAGCCCTGGCAAGAGGGACTTGGGGATGAGAAGCTCAACATGAGCCACCAGTGTGTACTTGCAGCCCAGAGAGCCAACCAGAGCCTGGGCTGCACCAAGAGAAGTGTGGCCAGCAGGGTGAGGAAAAGGATTCAGGCCCTCTACTCCACTTGGTGAGACCTTACCTGGAGTACTGCATCCAGTTCTGGAGCCACTATTGGAAGAAGAATGTGGACATACTGGAATGTGTCCAGAGAAAGGCCACAAGAGTGGTCAGAGGGATGGAGAACCTCTGCTATGGAGACAGACTGAGAGAGTTGGGACTGTTCAGTTTGGAGAAGAGAAGGCTCCAAGGAGATCTCATTGTGGCCTTCCAGTGTCTGAAGTGGGCTACAAGAAAGCTGGGGAGGGACTTCATAGGATGCCAGGATAGAACTGGAAGGGATGGAGCAAAACTGGAAGTGGGTAGATTCAGATTGGATGCTAGGAAGAAGTTCTTCCCCGACGGTGGTGAGACACTGGGACAGGTAGCCCAGGGAGGTGGTGGAAGCCTCATCCCTGGAAGTTTTTAAAGCCAGGCTGGATGTGGCTCTGGGCAACCTAATCTAGTGTGAGGTGTCCCTGCCTATGGCAAGGGGGTTGGAACTGGATGATCCTTGAGGTCCCTTCCAGCCCTGACAATTCTATGACTCTATGACTCAGTGTCTGGGGAAGGCCTTCCATAAGGGAGGGTCTGGAGTGCTTCTCACCTCTGAGCAGGGCTGTGCTGCTGCCTGAGGCACAGGTCAGCAGGTCCCTCATGCGTGGGGCAGACCGTGTGCTCCTCTCAATTGGAGAGGGATGTTATTTGCTTAAAGAGCAGGATGTTATTCCTAGAGGTCTGCCCCTTGGTAGAGTCAAGAGTAACATTTTCTGGTTAATGTTTATGATTAATTTTGGCTGTGGCCTTTCCTTTCAGAACTTGTCTGGTGTCAGTGCAAGTCGGTATGGAGGGAGCTCGAAAAGGTTACGGCGCAAACCCTCTGCTCGCTTCTCCTTCCAAAGTAAACACTACAGCAACAATGCACATGGGCACCCAGCAGCACATTCCTACATCAACCCAGAAGATTCACACAGGCAACTGAACCAGTAGGCTCCAACAGGGTGGGTTTGGACTTTTCTTTCCTTTTAGTTTTTTTCCTTTTCAGTCCAAAGGATGCATTTCCAGAAGGCTGCCTTGAGAATTAGCTCAATGCGATCCCAGGAGCAAAAAGGGCACTTTGGCATCAGGTTACTTGAAAATTAGTATTACCTTTGCCCCTTTTCTCTCCAAATAAGGAGAATGGTTCTCAGCTGTTCAGTGCTACTTAAAGAAAAGGCCATGTTAGCATCATGGTGTGATGCAAGCTCATGTTGGCCCTTGCTTTTGGAAAGCAGCCAAATCTGCTGCCTGCTTTTGAATGGGATCTTTAGATTCATCTGCAAGTTGTTCCCTTGTTAAAAATCTGACTTCACAGCTTCTGGAAACTCTGATTTCCCTTCAGGTGTTTTTCATGAATGCAACAGTTTCACACTAGCCTCGCAGATGCATTTGGTTAGGTGCTTCAGAAAAGAGTTCAGACCAGGAGCAATGGTGGGACTTCTTTCAAAGTCCCAGGGCATCCCTTTTGTCATCAGGACATGACACAAGGCCCCAGAACTTGCTTTCTGGGGCAGTGTCACTGAAGTGAGAGCAATGAGCAAAAAGATGTGCTTTGGGGATATTGTGAAAACTTCCAAAATATGCTGCTGCATGTAAGCAACAAAGACAACTGCAGCAGTGTGTGTAGGAATCAGAGTATCACAGAATGGGCAGGGCTGGAAGGGACCTCAATGATCATCCATGGGCAGGGACACCTCACACTAGATCAGGTTGCCCAGAGCTATATCCAGCCTGGCCTTAAAAACCCCCAGGGATGAGGCTTCCATCACCTCCCTGGGCAACCTGTTCCAGTGTCTCACCACCTCATGGGGAAGAGCTTCTTCCTAAGGTCTAATCTAAATCTGCCCTCCTCTAGCTTGGAAGCATTCCCCCCAGTCCTATCACTACCTGACACCCTAAAAATTCCCTCACCAGCTTTCTCCTCAGAGCCTTCTCTTCAGACTGAAGAATCCCAATTCTCTCAGCCTGTTCTCATAGGAGAGGTTCTCCAGTCCTCTTGTCATCCTTGTGGCCCTTCCCTGGGCATCTTTCAGCACATGCAGATCTTTCTTGTAGCAGGGGCTCCAGAGCTGGACATGGTGTTCCAAGTGGGGTCTCAGAAACCTACCTTGGATCCAAAACATCATTTTGGAGTTTTGCTGTGCATCATCCAAGGACTGTAGGGAGGAAGATCATGATATAAGCACCTCTGAGGATGACTTTAAATCAAAAGAGAGGGTAAAATTCACATGGTGAAGCATCTTCTATCTCTCTGAATCTCACTTTTAACTTGTCTCTTATTTATCCTCTAGGAACTGATTTCTGTGACTATGTCACATTGTGCTTCCCTTTAAAGATCCTGAGATCTTTAAAAGTCCTTCGAGGGCTGAACTTCAGACCCTAAAAGCAGCAATGTTTTGGAAATGCACACACCTCAGACATGCAGAAGTACCAGTGTGTGTGTGAGTTTTTTTAATAAAAAACAAATTTAAGAGAGAAATGAAGAAATTATAATTTAACTGAATTAGTTCCACCTTCTCATGTAAATGGTTATAAAAATCAGTGCCATTGATGCTCTTCATGAATTGATGCTCTACAGGAAAGCTTCCTAGGGGTGACTGGAATAGTTTGGGGAAGTAAAAGAGTAACAATAAATTGGGGACAGCACAGTTCTGTCTGAATCATAACCAACCAACAGGCCAAACTGCTGCCATAGAAGCTGAGAGTGGGGTGGGCAGAGAGCTTTCTACCAGCACCATGTGGCCATTTTTGGAGGAGAATAAGAGGAGAAAGAGAAAAAATCCAGACATCCAAGTCTCCAAATGTTTCCCTTAGCTCACACACACGATCCTTTGGAGCTCACATTCGTGGGTCAAGCTTCTCCTAACAAGCTAATTTCAACTTCTGCTCCTCAGCTAGTTATGTAATTGCCGACTTCTCAGCGGCTGATTGCCACTATTTTAGTCACTCATGAATCCTGGGGTAGGTTTTTTGTGCCTGATTCTGTGACTAATAGAGGCTGAAAGAAAAACTTGTAAGGATCAGTGCCAATACTTCCAAGGCTGACCAATAATCTGGCTGAGCAAGCTGGAGATCAATCACTGGAGCCATTTCAAATGGCTTCATCACCACAGCCCTGGAATTCACAGTTTGAATAAATTTCATGATTAGCAGTGAACAAACGTTGGAGCTGGATGAATGCACATGAGACTAGAGACTACCAATGGCTTCTGAAACAGGGGAGGGAGAAAGAAAAAGGCAGGAAAAAAATCACAAAGGGGAAACAATGCAAAAGGGAAAAAAAACCAACCCCAAACCACCAAAAACCAACAAGAAAGAAATCTCATAGCACACTGAGACTGAAAAAAATGATTCCTCACTCACCCCTCACATTCTTTTCAAGAAGCTGCAGAGGGTTTTCATGAAGGCCCAGCATGCCTAAACAAGTTTCACTCAGAAAGAATAAGTTGTAAAAGTTAAATTACCACTCATTGCTTTTGTGCCTGTCTTCAGCTGTGATCTGTGGAGCTTTAGTTTCTCTCGTCAGGGATGGATAAAACAGCACTGGGAGAGTGAACATGACACATGTGAACCCTGCTGAAGCATTGGGGAATTTCCTATCTTACAACACCCCCCAGGAGATGATAGCCTGTACAGAAACCAGGAACTGCTGAAGCCCACACACCTGCTCAGTGGGCACCACTGTCTTACAGAAGAGATTTTGCAGAGTTATGAATGTGTCAGTGACTGTAAGATGCAAAGAACCTACAGCAAACAGACACAAAGAAATGCAACAATTATGTGGAAACCAAAACCAGGATCTGAAAAATGTTTTGAGAACTTTTTACATCCTTCCCCCACAGAAAGGCAAATAGCCACTTTGGCTGGCTGGGTGCCTTGGGATTTTTAGAATGGCTCAGGTTGGAAGGGCCTTCAGAGCTCATCTGCTCCAACCTCCCTGCCATGAGCAGGGACCCCTCTCAGCTAGACTCAGCTGCTCAAGGCCTCCCCCAGCCTGGCCTTCACCCCCCCCAGGCAGGAGGCAGCCACAGCCTCCCTGGGCAGCCTGTGCCAGAGTCTCACCACCCTCCTACTCAAGAACTTCTTCCTCAGCTCCAGTCTAACCCTGCTCTGCCTCGGCTTCAAACCATTGCCCCCTTGTCCTGTCTCTAGACAACCTGATGAAAAGTCCCTCTGCAGCCTTCCTGCAGGATCCCTTCAGCTATTGGAATGCAGCTCTAAGGTCCCTCTGGCATCTTCTTCAGGCTGAACACCCCCAGCTGTCCTCACAGCAGAGCTTCTCCAGCCCTTAGATCATCTTTGTGACCTCCTCTGGACTCACTCCAGCAGCTCTGTGTCCTTCTTCTGCTGGGGACACCAGCACTGGAGGCAGGACTGGAGGTGAAGTCTGAGCAGAGCAGAGCCAAGGGGTAGAATCCCCTCTCTTGCCCTGCTGCCCACACTCCTCTGGCTGCAGCCCAGCACACAGCTGCCTGCTGGGCTGCATGAGGGCACTGCTGGCTCCTGGGGAGCTTCTCAGCACCCAACACCCCCAAGTCTCTTTCTTCAGAGCTGCTCTCAACCCACTCTGTACCCAGCCTGGCCCAAATGCAGGACCCTGCACTTCGACACAACCTTGAGATACTCTTTTGGTACCATTTTGTGGGCAGCTTGCTCTGAGTTGGTGACAAGCTTTGAAGAGCTTCTCAATTTCTAAGTGTGACAAGCTGCCAGAGGTGACATGAGAACTACAATGCACAGCCCCAGGTGGGTGTGCAACAAGCTTCAGGTGCACCACTCCCAGCATCTACCAAAACATCTTCAAGACATTTCCAACAGCAAGCTACAGTATTTTAATTTCTTGCAGCTCCCCCAAATGCTGTGTGTCAAGCACCCTGAGCCTGGGATGAGAACAGCATCAGCAACACAGTGCACATTAAAAAAATGTTAAGACAGAACTAGTCAGAGAAACCTGCAAGGATCTCAGCAAGATCCTCTGCATGTAGAAATCCAACTGGCAAAATGACCCAAAGGTGACCAAAAGGAGGAGGAAAACTGAGGCTTTTTATTTACAGACAAGAGTTCCTTAAGAACTGAGTATCATAATAAATACTACAGCTACACCATGGTGACTTTTACCAAGTGCTTCATGTGCTCAGCTTGCTCTTAGAGAAAAACGAATTTCGGCTCTGTAGTAGAAACACACAGAGAGAAATCACAGTGTGCAGGGGAGGAAATACACCTGCATCTATTCAAGCTGCTTTTTTAACCCATGGATAACTGATTTAGTCAAGGACTACACCCAAAGGAGTTTGATTCCTGAAAACCACAAATCCAAATCCCTAGGCCACACTAATAGTCCTTTTTTCCCCCCTTTTTTTCCACNGCCCATGGAGTTGAGGTTCCATTCCTGTAGACAGACAATCAAGGTGAGGCTGGACAAGGCTCTGGGCAACCTGCTGTAGTGGGAGATGTCCCTGCTGGCTGCAGGGAGGTTGGACTGGATGAGCTTTGGAGGTCCCTTCCAACCCAAACCATTCTATGGTTCTATGACTTGACTCCTGTTATGGCTGTGAAAGTTGTAAGGTAGACAGAGGATACTGACAGCATTGAGAGAGAATTTGCCTTTTGCTACACTGTCAAAGAGAAGTTAAGCAGCCAGAGGTCTGCACTTTGATGGCTTTTGAGTCATGAAGAGAAGAGAGGGAAGAGCAGCAGCAGCAACAACAATAATGTTCAACAGTGCCACTATTCAGCTCAGAATGATTGGAAAGGGAAACAAAACAAAAAATCCTAAACAGCTAAATGAAAGTTGAAAAATTTCAACTTTCCTGAGGCCAACTCTGATCCCTCCCAGAATAATATTCCTCCACTTTTGCTTCCTGTGACTCCTGAATACAGTGAAGCTTTCAGCTTGCACAGATAACAGCTGAGCTTGATGGCACAGGCAGCTTTTCTTCTTGAGGCTGCTAGACCCCAAAGAATAAAGGCTCATAATAATAAATACAGATTTTCATAGAATGGCTTAGACTGGAAAAGAATTTAGAGATTATCTAAACCAATCTCCCTGCCATGGGCAGGGACTCCTCTCAACTAGCCCAGGTTACTCAAGGCCACATCTAATGTGGCCTTGAACCTCTCCAGGGAGGAGGCAGCCACAACCTCTCTGGACAATCCATTCCAGAATCTTGAGACTCTTGTAGTGAAGAATTTCTTCCTAAAGTCCAGCCTAAACCAATTCTCCTTCAATTTAAATTCCCCTTTTTCTTACCAGTGGACACTCTTCTGCAAAGTCCCTCTGCAGCCTTCCTGTAGGGTCCCTTTCAGGTACAGAAAGGCAGCTCTAAGGTCTCCCCATGGAGTTTTTGGACATCCCCAGCTCCCTCAGCCTCCCCTCATAGCAGAGGTGTTTCAGCTTTAAAAAA
>VWYK01075576.1:10576-22655 GCA_013399775.1 Semnornis frantzii
CCCTTCCCTTCCCTTCCCTTCCTTCACTTCTACATGCCCAATGTTTTAAATCCTCCAGCTGGCACTTCGGAACGGAGAAGCAGAGTTTCCACTGGGACACAACAGTTTTCAAGGCCTCACACAGAGGTAGGATTAAGGCACACCGAAGCATTCTGTGCCGCGCTAAGCGCAGCTCGGCTGGCCGTGAGCCCGGCAGCGCGGAGCCCTAGCATTACAGGGATCCCTCACCAGATGTCTCCCTTGTATCAAATTCTTAGGTGCAAAGTTTTTGTTGAGGTTCCGATGAGAAAATCTTCCAAGAACTCCGTTTTAAAGATGTTCTGCGTGACTACGTAAACATTGCTGCAGAGTCATTTGTTCAGCAGAGAAGACACTTTTAAAGTGGGTTTCCCCATTTTAAATTATAATGTTGGTTAAAAGAATATCGTTTGCTGATTAGAGAGATCAGTTTGTTTAGCTGCAGTGCCTGGAGCTTCAAATTTGATTGCATTCATTTTAATCACATAACTGATCTTATTTTCAGTAACATGGAGTTTGCTTCCATTGCAGTTATGAATTCTTCACTCATCTCAGTTATGCCACATGCTGGAAGTGATACTACTCATACTAACTCCTACCATCATAACAACCCAATCTACACAGAGGGGGAAAGTGCTCAAAGAAGGAAGAACCTTTTGAATTGATTTGAACAAAACAGACTTAATGTCAAGTGCTTAATCCCGTTTATGCTGCCCTGAGGGACAGGTTAGACATGACCCGTGTCTCTGACATGAAAAGCCTGTCATGTCTTACATACTGAGAGTAAATAGTTAGTATACTTGGCTCATGTCACACTTTCTCTGGCTATGGCTATGACTCACTTGTTTGCCATGTTTTTACTATGTCTTGCTATATGAAACCTAACTCCCAGAAGCAGGAAGCTGCTCTAGCTGCCATTCTTTATTCCTCTGGCCTACAGGACAAGAGAGAAAAAGGACTAAACAAGGGACTGTCACACCACAGCACACTTTCCTGGCTCCTGTACCATTTCCTCTGTCTCACAATCAGTGTCTCCCCATCCTGTGCATGGGAATTTACTCTTTGGGAAAAGAATTCTTTGAGCTTTCTGAACCAACAAGGCAAGCACCAAAGAGGGTAAACGTTGAACACAGAATCACAGAATCATAGAATGTAGGGGCTGGAAGGGACATCCAAAGATCACCCAGTCTAACCCCGCTGCCAGAGCAGGATCACCTATACCAGATCACACAGGAACGCATCCAGACAGATCTTGAATATCCCCAGAGAGGGAGACTCCACAACCCCCTCTGGGCAGCCTGTTGCATGTTCTGTCACCCTCACAGTGAAAAAATTTCTCCTTACGTTTACACAAAATTTCTATGCCCCAACTTCCACCCAAAACAAAGCAAGGCAGGAAGAAGTTCTGGTGGCAGAAAAAACCTGCACCTGGCAATTCACCATCTACAAAACTTGTAGATGCAGGTGTAGACACGTGAAAATGTAATCTTTTGTTATTTCATCCTATAATGCCCCTCTATATAAACTAACTGCAGTGTCAATTCTGTTCCTTTCCCCTCTCTGCTGCCTTTCTGGCAGCATGGGCTGCTTTAGCTTTGGGTTGTGGGGGAATTGAGGTTTTCAGCCTTGTGTAGCCTTGAGCTGGCAAGCTGAATTTTTAGCTGCATCACCCAGGCTTGGGGGGGAGGGGGGGTGGTGGCATTTAAGGCTTGGGTTTTTGGCCTGGTTCAGAGGGAGGTTATGGAAAGCTTTGGCCTAAGAAGCTTTTTGGAGAACTGTGGTGGAGGTGGACTATGGACGGAAAGCTTTGGTCTAAAGAGGTTTTTGGGGAACTGTGGCCAAGGCTGACTATGAATTTGTGTATTTCATATGCTTTTGTACTGTTACATGCGGTTATGAATAGTACTTTCATTTAAACTTCCAATTCTTTCCAATCTGCTGTGGAGTGTTTTTCTTCAACTGCTATGAGAAGGGTTAAAGAGCATCTGTCTCACTCCCTAAACTATGACATTCATTTACAGCCAAGGGTTACAGTGGGACCTACAATTAATAAATAATAATTTTACAGACAACAGACATAAATCTCTCTTCCTAACCTCATACATCTGACAGTCACATCTGAGGGTCATAAGGTGAAGAGTAAGGATCCAAGGAGATAACAGGACATAACATGTTGAGAGCAAATCATTGCCCTGGTGCCACAGAGCGCCTTTCACAGTCCACTTACTGCCTACCGGTGAGCAGGGAGTGCTAACGCTCTTCAGGACTTGTGTGGCAGGAATATGTGGGTCCAAGAGTAGAAAACTCACTACATTTTTACAGAAATTAGTGGTCTTTGGGTGCTGTTTTAGGAAGAAGTAATCACTGGGCCATAAAATGTTTGGAACATGTCCTCTCTCCCTAAGAAACTCCCTCTGTGGCAACAGTGGGAAGGATGCCAGTGGAAAATTCCTCTGCATAGCAAGGTCAGATATACTGGTTTTCTGTCTTTTTCAACTGCCCAAGCAGTGAAAAGGAACTGGAGTGACAGCCAAGGCTGATCTAGATACAGCCCCAGGAAGCATTATGCAAGAGTGGGATCTTGACCTCAACGGGAGTCCAGGACCTTAATGCAAATGGGAGTGAGACCCATTGAAAACATCAGCTTGATCTCCTGCAGAGATAGGGTTGTTCTAATCAGAAGAAACATTTGAAACTTACTTTCACCTCCTGAACACAATATCTCAATCTAAAGGCAAATAGGGGAATATGCGACTAAGTACCACAGCATGTGCCTCTGAGCTTTGCAGTGACAGAGGGTGAAAAAGACGGAACGGTTTGTACATCGGTTAACATGCAGAGGTTTATTTTCTCCACAGCAGGTAACAGGCACTTACATCTGTGAAAGTCACTATGCATTGACGAACAACCATCCAAATGTGGGGCATACAAACAGCCAGTCAGTCCAGCTCTGCCAGTATCAGCAGCTGCCATTCCAGGCATAAAGACAAAGTCACTTATTGCAGTAACTTTGGATGATTGAGTCCAGCACCGTTTTCAAAGGAGAGGCTTCTCCTCAAACTCTGTGTGCCCCATTCTAAAGAGCTGATGGCTTTCTTCTGTAACGCGACAGAAAGGAACAGAGGAAAGGCAACAAAAGAAGGTGGCAAATGCAGGCAATTTTTTTCTAAACTAGCTGTGATTCTATAAAGTTGTGACAAAGTTCTTCTTTGCACAGGCACTGGAAACAATGAATTGACACAAAAAAGCATTGGCTTTAGCAGCTGCAGTGTGGAAACTAGAAAATGAACCAAGCAGCAAATGAGTAGGTAAAACTGGATTTGTTAGCTTTTAAACAGGTGCAATCAAAGAATCACAGAATGTTAGGGGTTGGAAGGGACCTCGAAAGGTCATCCAGTCCAACATCACCGCCTCCCACACACACACCCACACCCACCCACCCTATCCTCCCTCCAGAGCAGGATTGCAGGAACACATCCAGGCAGTTTTGAATGTCTCCAGGGAGGGAGACTCTACAACCCCTCAGGGCAGCCTGTTCCAGTGTTCTATCACCCTCACAGTGAAAAAAATTCTCCCTGTTTCCAATGAACTTCCTATGCCTCAACTTCCACCCACTGCCCCTTGTCCTGCCACTGAGCATCACCAAGCAGAGCCTGACTCAATCTTCCTGGCACTCACCCTTTACATATTTATAAACATGAATGAGGTCATCCCTCAGTCTCCTCCTCTCCAAGCTAAAGAGGGCCAGCTTCCTCAGTCTCCTCATAAGAGAGATGCTCCACTCCCTTAATCATTTTTGTGGCTTTACACTGGACTCTTTCATGCAGTTCCCTGAGATCCTTCTTAAACTGAGGGGCCCAGAACTGGATACAATATTCCAGATGCAGCCTCATCAGGGCAGAGTAGAGAGGTAGGAGAACCTCTCAACCTACTAATATACCCCAAAATGGCATTGGCCTTCTTGGCCACCAGAGCACATTGCTGTCTCATGGTCATCCTTCAGTCCACTAGGATCTCAGGTCCCTTTCCCCTTCACTGCTCTCCAACAGGTCAGTCCCCAGACTGCAATGATAGAGGTGATAAATCATAGAAAGAAATGGTTCAATTTAAAATTCTTTTCAGGCTCACCAGAACAAATTCTATTTTCAAATTTGAAGCATGAGCCTACTTATGATGTAAATTTGTGTCTAACTATGACACATATATAATTTCCTTATTTCCCTTACCTACATTGCCTTTTTCATTAAAGAACCTGAATCACCTGGCTTACATAAAGAACTCATAATAACCACATTTGTGTAGAAAGGCAGTCAGTGGGTTTTTATTCTGTCATTCATTAGTAGCACTTTGTGAAGTCTTAGGAGGTTTTGAATGCCCACCAAACAGCCCTAATTCTGCTCATTTCAGAGAAGTCTTAACTTACAAAAAGATGTAAGGAGCAAATCTTGTGTCAGAGCAGTATAGCTCTGATCCACTAGAGCATGTGCTTTTTAACAAGTGTGTAGGCAGTACTTCTGCTCCGGATGGCTTACTGAATCATAGCCTAATTTTGTAATGCACCATGCAAATTTGTATCTTAGTACCTGAATATTTTGTCTTATCAACAAGGAACTAGAATGTCTTCCTGCATAATTCAGGAAGCTATGAATTATTTTTATATATCCTCTATTTTTTTTTTTTGAGGAATTTTCAAACTGATGAGTAGAAAACCAAAAATGCTCAACTGCATTCTGAAACAATTTTAGACCACAATCTTGCAAACAACATTTACTGAGAGCAGTGCAGGACTATTCATACATGGAAGATAAATCCCAGGTGTAAACATCTCTTGCATCATAGCTCAGACATTTGAAAGCGCAAAAAATAAATCAAGGTATTTTTGTTCAAAGTCCAATAACAATACTTCACACTATTTTAATTTATCACTTTAAACCACTAAAAAAAAAGAAAAAAAAAATCAGAGTGCAATATACTTCACATTTCTGTTACCTGCTCCCTGGATGCCAAACAAGCAAAACAGTCTCTACTGCTACAGATGAATCTTCATCTAGCACAGTCTAGCACAGTTTCTATGCATCCCATCAGACTAACATATAGCAATGAAATGAAGACAGATGGTGCACTAAGAAGAGCTGTAAATGAATGTTAACAGAAATTGATTTTGAAATTTTCTTGGCACTTTCCCAAGAAAACATTATCACTGTATTTAAAAAAAAAAAAAAAAAGAAAAAAAAAAAAGAAAAAATGTTTCCATGCATTCATTCAGAATTCTTAAAAATTAAAAACTCAGGCATTTTGTTTCGTGAGATCTGTTTCAGTTCAGTTGCAACATATACATAAAAAAAACCCCGAACTTTTGAAATTTAGTAAACCAGTCTAGTTCTGGGCTACCCAATCCAACACAGATATGGAGCTCCTAAAGAGAGTCCAGCAAAGGATGACTAAGATTATAAATGGAGTGGAGCATCTCTCATGTGAGGGTAGGTTGAGAGAGTTGGGACTGCACAGTGTGGAGAAGAATCAGGAAAGGATCTCATTGGTGTACAGGAATACCTCAATGGAGGGTGCAAAGAGGACAAAGTCAGGATCTTCCTAGCGGTGTTCAGCGACAGGACTAGAGGCAAATGATGCAAACAAAAGCACAAGAAGTTTTATCTGAATGTCAGGAAAGATTTTTTTACTGTGAGGGCAACCAAGTGCTGGCACAGGCTACCAAGGGAAGCTGTGGAATCTCCATGCTCAGATATTCAGAAGCCACCTGGACACAATCCTGGGCAATTACTTCTAGGTGATCCTGCCTGAGGTGGTCTCTTCCAGCTTCTGCCATTCTGTCATCTTGTGAATAGATCAAGAATTGTGCTTTTAAATGTGTCAATAAAAAGTAAAATGCTGAGGAGGCTGCAGTTTTCTTGAGTACCAACCTCATTAGTTTTCAGTTAAGCCATCTGTTTCATTTGTTGAGTGGACAATAACTATAAATGCAAAGTCAGGTTATTTTATGTTTTTCTAGGTCTGCAGTTGTAAGGGATAATTCATCAGCATCCCAGAGATGGAAGCCAGTATTCTGCAAACTCATAAAAGCACCTAGACCAGACTGCTCTCACTTGAGCAAAGCTAGACTTGTGCAGTTTTGCATGACCCAGTGTTTCTTTACCTAGGCTACTTTGCTCCTTATGTTATGCTCAGAATAGCTGGGATAGAAAGCTCTCAGAAAAAAAAGCCTCACATCAGAGTTTCCATTTTGGCAAACCCAGCTTTGTCTTGTGGTTTTGCAAATTTGACCCAAATAAACTTACCAAGCAAGAAAAGCAAAAAAAAAAACCTACCCAGCAAACCACCTGGAAGAGGTTTTGCTTATGGACATTATGCTATTTCTCTGTGTGCCACTGTGCATGTGTACCTTGTAACACACAGCAGATCACCTGGGATGTATGTCAAATACGTCAAGATTTAGATCTACTCAACATACATGACTGTGATAGAAATTTTAAAAATGGTCAAATGCAGCGATAGTTCTGATGATTCAGAACTCGGAAATCTTCCACTCACATTAGCATGCATCTAACTTTCTAGCATAGCATTAAAAGGTAACTTATTTATTGATGTGCTGTCTTTCCTGAAGGGCATAAACCCATTATCATCATTAGTTGTATTTAAGATCTCAGCACATTTTCTTTCAGACTTAGAGCCTGAAACACCAACAAAGTGTGTTATAACTGTGTGCCTATGGCTGTGCTCCCTCCCAGAGCTGCAATGGACCAACTCATTGTCCCAGCTCTCTTCATCACCTCCAGGTGCTGTGGGATGAGGCCTACTGGCTGAGGTCCCTGTTCCAGCAAGTAGAAGCACAATTCATTAATACAAGTCTAACAGTTTTATCACAGAAATTACTGAGATGAACTAGCAAAAGGGCAAGAGGAAAATGTACAGAGAAGAACATTCAAGTAAAACACCATGGATAAAAATGTTAGCTGCTTTCTGGTTAAAAACTCTGCTTGATTTCAGATACTGGTTTTTGTTCCTATGCTCTTGAATGCTTCCAAATTCTGGCTCTGACACAAAAAGTTACAATTAAAATCTTGGATATCGCACTGACATCAGTTGTAGAAAAGATGCAATTAAGGAAATTTAGAATTTACAATATCTGTTGTACTGACAGGCTAATTAGTTGGATGTTTCGCTTCCTTATTGCATTAGACAACATCAGAACCATGCAGTTCTCTAACAGAAGACCAACTACTGCTCTGCAAGCATATATGAGTACTTGTGGTTTACTAGAAATCACCTTAAACATAAAACATTTTATATAATCTGCTGGACAAAGAAAATGCAATGAGTACCTCTACCCAAACTTTCAGTATTTTCTGACATGGACCTTTAAGTTGTTCACTATATGTTCTGAAAAAAAACCCAAACACCACCCCCCCCCCCCCCANNNNAAAAAAAACCCAAAACCCCCCCCCCCCCCCCCAAAAAAAAAAAAAAAAAAAGAAAAAAAAATAAAAACAACCAAACGAAAAACCCCAACCCAAACAAACAACCAAAAACTCCACAAAAAACTTTCTAGTCATTTTACAGAAGCAAGATTTGCTCGATGATGCATAATTGTCCAAGTACCTATTCAGCATTTTCCATGATCCCCATAATTTTTCATCTGTTGTTCAATTTCAAACAAATTTGGTAATAGAGTCTCAAAGAAATTAAACCCTCATTCAGTTCCTAAGTTTTGTGAAACAGAGCAGTGGGCAGAAATTTAGCATGCCGTTGGAGCAAAAAGTAACTCAGTGTAGCCCCTTACCATGGGCCAGTTGTAACTGAGCTCCACTTAACCAGCTGCAGACACCTGTCAAGTTCCCCAAGCCATCCACAGCACATGCTTGTCACCAAATGGGAAGAGCATGGCTGGGATGCAGTGACCAAGGTGATCAATGCCAACATGGACAGGCCTGGGAATGAGGTGGTGATTATGAACAGAACAAAGCAAATCTGTAAGACACCACAACTTAACAGCTCATGGACCAGCTAACACCACACAGGCAAATCTCAGCGTGTGAGTGTGCTGCATAAAATTACAGGAGCAGTCATTGTATACCTATTGCAATTCAAATAAGGTAGGGTAATTTAAATATCTGTGACGATATTTAATATAATCGCTGTGAAACAACACACTTTCTGTTTTAATGTGTAGTTTTCCTTGTGATGAAATGGCAATACATCCACTGTCATGCAGAAATTGTGTTGATATTATCAACTATACACAAGTAAGAATAAAAAGTTGCCTTAGGAAATGAGATTCCATGGTGCAATGCCAAGAAGCCCTACATTTGGAAACCAAGTCCTCATATCACTTTGATATTACAATGTGGTGGGTTGAAATTAACCACAAAATAAATCACCAGACCATACGACTAATTCAGAAGGTTTGGGAGCAAAATGAAGCTATATTTACAAGCTAAAAATCCAGAAGCATAAAATAGAATGTGTGTGTGCAAAATGTATTTACATATATTTATAATTGTTTACAATTCAGAAATAACACAAGATTCCCTCTGGACAAAGGGGGAAAAAGGGAAAGCTGCTATCAAATATTAGCTGATTAGAAGACAGGGACAGAGGTGACACAACCCTGCCCAAATAAGCAGGGAGAGGAGCTAGTTACAAAGCTGACCTGCAGTGGTGAAACTCTCTGGGCGGGAAAAAGCAGTACCGAGGAGTAAGCAGTATGACCACTGATTTGAATGGGTAGGGTAAGAACAAAATTTGAATTTAACAGTGTGCTCAAACGAGCCTGAAACACCTCTGGCACAGCACCACTAATGTGTTCACACCACTAAGTACACTTCTGTTACTGAAGTACAAACTGTGCATGAGAGCCCACCATTTCACAATCAGCTCAGGAGAGGTGTGGAATAGTGGGCAAGAACAAAACTGACAACCATGTGAGTATCCAAAAACCCTGAAGGCATACTAAATTGTTACATCACTAAAAAGTTTACAAGACAAATGATAATCTGTAAGTCATCTGTTAGGAGATGACTCCATTCCCTACACTACAAACGAGGACAGATTGCTGTGGTCTGTTGGAAATACCTGACAGCACGGGTTCCCTGAAGGCATATATGAACAAACAAGTAGAAGTGAACAAGTAAACAGATATAAGTGCACCAATAACAAGTTAGCCCTACTCTGAGCACGAGTTGGACAAGATGGCCTCTTAAGGTCCCTCACAATTTGAATTATTCCATGATTCCATATTTTATTGTTCTGCAACAAACACACTAGAAAAGAAGAAAGTTTTGAGGCTTCTGCTCCTTCATCCACCCACCACACCAGTAACATATTCCTCCTTGTGTATTTTTCCTCTCCTTGGCTTGCCGAATCACATTTACAGAGCTAAAGAGGAGGCATGGCATGCCCAGGGAACACAAATCAGGGAGCTGCAAGCAGTGCAGAGGGGCAAGAGGGGGAATCAACATTTTTCTCAAGCTGAAGCCATACATTATAGACCCATGTTTACCCTTCAAGCCAAGAGGAGGGCAAACCTCAAAGGATGATATGATGAGAAACACATGATCTACATCTGATAATCACCCCGGTTTGTCTTGCATTTCTATCAGGACTGCATCTGTGCCTGTTTGAGAGAAAAAATGCAGAACATATCCTGTCTGAAAGCATGATACTTTTGTACATAAAAACAGGAGCAGTTTTAAGATCTGATTTTTTTTTTTTTTTTTCCCAGCTATAAGAAGCATATGTGTCATTTTAATGTAGCTCTCAGTTTGGCTTTGGAGGTTTAATGTTTTTATGCAAAAGGAGTACAGCAGAAATAGTCATCCTCATTTCTTGCTTGATTGCCGTATGGTATCTGGTAACCCCGAAGTGGCTAAGCACTCTTTATTTTGTCCAAAGACTCTCCAGAGCAAGGAACGTTGTTCCTTTTTGGCATATTACTGACTCCTTTTTGAAAATACTGTACTCTTTCTGACCCTCATGCAGAAAAGTGTTTCTAGCTCAACTGATTGTCTTATGAGGTCTGTATTTTCCTTTAACCCTTTTCTGCTGAAACTGGCAGAGACCTATTCCCCCTTGATGAGGTTCTCAAAAAGAGGTGTCTGCACCAAGGTTATTCGTTACTGAGTGCAAAAAGTCACCTACAGTGCAAGGATTCCTTCACATCCAATGGCAACATCTCCCAACCCAGAATACTGCAAGAAAACATGAGCCTTTTAATTAAAAAAAAAATAAAATAAAAATTGAAAAGACGAAGCAAGCATCTCCAAAATGAGGAATGGCCTCAAAATTAAAACTCCCAAATATTAACTTAAGAGGGCACTTAGGAAATAATACACTTCTCTACAAACAGCACAAACCACGTTGGAAAACACTTAGCTACAGCCTGAGTTGAAATGAAACTTAACTGTGAAAGTGCATGTCAGGAGTTGCACACAGTTAAAGGTACTTTGAGAGGGAGGTAGGAAGAGGGCTAAAACAACCTACACAAAGCAAACATGAAAGAAGCCAGTGAAGGGCCTAGAGAATAAATCTATGGAGGAGCAACTGAAGGAGTTGGGGCTGTTTAGTTTGAAAAACTGAGAGAAGGCTGAGAGAAGACCTCATCGCTGTCTATATCTACCTTAAAGGATGTTATGAAGGGATTGGTGCTGATCTCTTCTCACAGGTAAATAGTGATAGAACAAGAGGGAATGGCTTCAAACTGCAACTGGGTAGGTTTAGACTGAATATTAGGAAAAGTTTTTTCACAGAAAGAGTGGTCAGACATTGGAATGGGCTGCCCAGGGAGGTGGTTGAGTCACTAATCCTGGATGTGTTTAATAGTCATTTGGATGTGGTGCTTGGATATACGGTTTAGGGCGCACCTTGTAGAGCAGGGTTATTGGCTGACTTGGTGATCCTGAGGTCCTTTTCAAACCTTATTGTTTCTGTGACTCTGTGAAGTAAAGAGAAACCAGCCACAACTCTAGAAAGGTCCAAAGCTGTGTTTTATCTGTTGCTACTGCTGCACCAGCTGCTGGCTATTGGCTGGTGCCTCCAGCAAGCTGCCACTTCCAACTTCTTTTGGGGAGGCCCTCAATTATGATCAGTGCCAGAGACTACTAGGTGACCATAAGTCATGGATTTTTGATGGTATAAATTCACTTATGCTGCTTGTGTTCACAGCATCACAGGAAGATATGACAACTGTGTATATCTACCATGTAACAGTTGCATTTAGATTCTAAATTTCCCTTATGTTAGAGTGGTTTCAAGACTTTTTTCCCCCCTTTATCTAGGAATCTATTTAGAGGTCGAAATTTCCTGTTCTTCATAATCTCATAGTTCGGATTTAGCTACATCCTGCAGTTTTGGTTGCAGAGGCCCCTGAGGGGCTCCACTGCCAGGAATAACTAAGGAGTGCTCTGGCCACCCCTCCCACCCCTGGATCTCTCCTGCAGGCCAGGCACTCATCCCTGAGCCAAACCTCCCGGCAGCAATGGGGCGGAAGAGGATGAAAAAACCCTCTCAGTGATCCGCAGAGACACAGCAGGGCCTTCGATGTGGGAAGAACCCACCGGCAGGACGAGCTGGACACCACGGCTCGGCCCGGTGCTCTGGAAATCCGGGTCAGTCACATCCACTTTCTCGACAGCCCGATGGCTGCTTGGGAAGCGATCGCCGAGCGCAGGTGGGGCGGCGGCCTACGGCTCCGAGGGGCACTGAGGGGCGACAGCAGCTGCCGCTCTGGCCCGGGGTCAGGGAGGCGGCGGCCACCCCGTACAGACCNTCTCCCGCCGTTCCCCGCTGCGCAGAGCGCCGCGCCGGCGGGGGCATGGAGAGCCAGCGCTGCTTCGCTAACCGCTTCGATGACTACCCGGGCAGCCCGGCGGCGGCGCCGGACAGGGACGCGGCGGTGCCGTTGGTGACGGCCACCATCGAGCGCATCCTGCGGGAGCTGCCGCCCCTGGGCGGCTCCCGCGGCTGCCCGGGCGGGCTATACGGCGGCGTGGCCGGCGTGGCCTACATGCTCTACCACGTCTCGCAGTGCCCGCTTTTCGCGCCGTCG
>VWYK01075578.1:1803-13735 GCA_013399775.1 Semnornis frantzii
GGGCAACCTGTTCTGGTGTTTCCTCATCCTCACTGTAAAAAAACTCTTCCTGACAGATACTCTAAATCTACCCTGGTTTAGTTTAAAACCATTACCCTTTGTTATGCCACAACAAGCTCCACTAAAAAGATTGTATCTACCTTTCTTATGGGCCCCTTTCTTGCAAGCATGTGTGTGTCCCTTTTCAAAACTCCAGTATTTTAAATTACTTCTCATAAGCCCTTATAAGAAGTAATTAAAAGTATTGAAGCATTGAAAAGCCACAATAATGCCACCTCGGAGCCTTTTATATTCCAGGCTGACCAACCCTAACTCTCTCAGTCTTTTTTCATAGAAGGTATCAGGTGAACATTCTGTTGTCTTCAGCTGGACCTGCTCCGTGTCTTCCATGTGCTGAGGACTCCAGAGATGGACACAGTACTTCAGGTAGACTTTCATCAAAGTGGAGTACAAGGGAGTAACCTTTTCTGACCTGCTGGTAGTACTTTATTTGATGCAGCCCAAGATGTGGTTGGCTTTCTGGATTGAAGGAGCACATTGCAGGTTAATGCCCAGCTTTTCATCCACTACTATCCCCAAGATCTTCTCTGCAGGTCTGTTGTCAACCTCTCCGTTCTACAGCATGTAATCATACTGAGAATTTCCTTGATCCAAGTGCAAGATCTTACATTTGGCCTTGTTGAATTTTATGAGGTTTATGTAGGCCCGCTTCTCACATTTCTCCAGGTCCCACAGGACAGCTTCCTACCTCTCAGGAGTGTCAACTGCACCTCTTAGCTTAGTGTCATCTGTAAACCTGCTGGGGTTGTACTTGATCCCACTCTCTATGTTGTACTTGTTTATTTTTACTAACTGCAAGAGGAGTTGTGTAACTATTGTTTAGGAAACATGCATGTTCCATCAACACCTCAGGAAATCATGAAATACCCTGAAAAGAATCTTTCTATAACCCTAATAAAGCCAGAAAATTTCATTTGTATGAAACCAGTTAATATATAAACAGTCCATTTGCAAAGAAATTGTGGCTCTCATCTTGTCTGTAAAGGCTGATAGGTAGATCACTTAAAATGATTTCTACAGTATAAATTTTCTTCTCCTTACCACTGATTGTTTGCCATGGATTAGATTATCGAAAATCTTCACTACAGCAAGGGAGTAGTTTTCCAGATGCTTAATAAGTATGCACTTAATAAAAAGTAATTAGACAGCATGTCACAAGAAACACTTTTAACAACTCCTAATAGTCAATCAGAAGTTTTATTTCACCAAGTGTGGTTTCCTTCTCCTCAGTCAAACTCATGAATAGTGGCACTTGCTTAACATAAGTTGAAAATATTACCTGGTCTAGAAGTTACTTAAAAAATAGATTCTTTCATCTACTAAGTCAACAGCAAGTAATTTACAACAACTTTACCCATTGTTAACATATTTCACAACTTCATTATATAGATGGTTCACAGTCCTGTAAAGTAATCAAAATTTTATTAACATATTTGCAACTAATTTGTAATTCATTGTGAATATACTTTGTTTTTTCCCAAGATATCTGACAATGCACTTTTGGTGCTACAAATTGCATTGTGCTACCCTGTTCATAAAGGACATACACTATTTCAGGTTTTTGTGATGCCTCTGAACTTAGCCTTGTGGCAAAATTTCATTAGCACTGTCCCATGCATTAAAGTGTTTGAGAAGAGTTGTCCACTGGTTCATCCTGGAAGAACATTCCTTCCATCTTAGGTTTTCTTTCCCATCACTAACTAATGTTATCATTTCTGTAGTACAATCCATAGCTACCTTACAGTTGTTTTACAGCCTGTATATTCTCAATCTTCTGTAAGCAAAATTTACTAAAATTTTCACTAAAATCTTTGAGTAGCCTCATCTAAACTGAACTAGCTGGTTTTGGACCAGATGACACCCAAAGTTCTTTAAATAGTCAATTATTCCATATTACTAAGTCTCTTTATCTAGATTGGCACTACTCTTTACATTTCTCCTCTAAAAGAAAAGTTATTTTGTACACAGTTTGCCAGGTATGGCCTGGTTTGCTAAAGAAATTGTCACATTGCTCCATTCTTGTTCACCTCTTTTGTTCCATTTTTGTTCCCATCTTTTTTGGAAAATCTAAGATGCATGATGGTGCATATGTGATCAGAGAGCGTATCTGTGATAGTATTATCTGGATGATCCCACAATGCACCCTGTGGCCTAAACTGGAGCTAAACCCACATCTCCTACTCTAGAATTGAAAACTAAAGAAGCTAATCATGTAACTAAAAAGAAAACACATTATTCTCCATCATACTTTTGCTTAATTGTTATTCATCTTTATTATTTTCATCTTTATTCATCTTTATTAGTTTGTGTTGCCTTTGTTTTTAAGGTTAAGTGCTACTTTACTTTGGATATGCAAGCCTTTATCTTTGAGATTCAATTCCTTGTTATCTTCAGTCTGTTAGATCTTTTTAACATCTGGCATTTTCTTGATTGGAAAATAGCAGTAGAAAAGACACAAGCTGTGTGTCATATTCTATTCACTTACATATTGAAATTTTTCTACGTTCTCATGCTTTTTTTTCCCTTAAATTGTGACTATATTCTCTGCATTTCTCAAAATCATTTCAACTGGAGACACAAGAGGTAAAAGCAGAATCTGATAGATCAATGGCATGTTTAGAGGTCTACAGAAGTTTTATTATTTATCTGAATTGTTATGAGGTCACCATCAATCTTCTCCTGTTTCCCAACTTTGCTTTTACAGCAGTACCACTTGCCCTTCAACAGACTTACAAATTCCTGTATGTTCCTATTTTTCATCATATAAAGGAGGAGTAAGTGAGATTCAAACAACTCTCTCATGAAAGGATAACTACTTAATAAGACAAGGTAAAATTAATTTTAAAACTACATTCCTCACATATTGTAGGTTGACTGGCCTATTGAACAATTATCTTCTCAGTGGTTTCCCTTCAGACAGTAATTTCAGTTGTAAGTACTGAAAAGGATGGGCTATGCCAATAAGCCTTAATATGGCAGGGAATTTTCCCTGCCTCAGGTTCTGATCGGAATGCAAGATACATTCACAGTGACAGCTGTACATTTACTGAACATGTTTCAAACATGTTGCTGGAAGCAGAGCAACCAGTTTTGTCCACTTTTGCAAACCTTTCAGCTTACCAATATAGCTTCTCTTTGAAAATTATCTGTAATAAATCCATCTGTATACGCTCTACAATCAATATTTTCTTTAAATGGGGAAAAAAATAAAAGTGGTGTGGCATTGTAATGAAATGGATCAAAAATAAATAATTACATTAATTTTTATGTCCAGGCAGAGATTTTTAATAACTATGAAAACTGCTTATTTAACATCAAATCTCACCACAAAACTTATATACAAGGTTCAAAACGCACGGTTTGGAAATTTATGCATGCAGGGAATAGGCAAAACCAGAAGTCTTAAAGGTAACTAGTATAAGCAAACATTTTTACTTGCAGAGAAGGTTTGTGCGGTCACTTACACCGCTTAGAGTTAGTTATCCTGCTTAGCCACTGGATGGACGCAGGAAGCTCCTTTCTGCTTATGGCAGAAGGCAATCAATGATTCCAAGAGGCTTGAAGTATTTACTCACAAAATATTATGGGACAATACCCAAAGCACATGGTGGGGCTGCTGCTGGGCTGAAAGCTACTAGAGGCTTTGGAGCTTCCTCAGGCTCCGGGATGCTTCAGAAATGTGGCAGATAATTTCTGACCTGGTCCTGGCTCTCTTGGCAGCAGGCTGTCATGCAGGTAGATATCTTGCGGTGTGCAGTCTCAGCACGGTGTCACGCTGGCTGTGCAGGCCGAACACGTGGAGGCATCAGGGCCTCAGCACGCAGGATACAATAGCAGAGAGCACCTCGTAGCAGAGAGAACCCCGTAGCAGAGAGAGCCCAATGTGCTACCTGCTCATCCTTTATATCCATTTCAGCCCGAGACTGATGGGCCTTTGGACATAGATTAGCCAATCGGGATGGCAGTTTGCCCAGTTTGCCCATATTAGGTGAAACTGGGGCTTTGTCCCCTTCCTGTGGCCACCACCCCTAGCACAAGGGGAGGGGGAGCAGGGGAACATACCTGGGCAAACCAGGACATTTACAAGTCCGCTTGGCTTATTTGGGCCTACCACGACAGGCATGCAAGCTGTATCTCTTATCTAAACAAATTATTAAGCTTTATTCAAGTGATTTTAGCCTTGAGTTTTCTTGATGTTGCTAGTTATCAGTATCTTGTATTGAACAGTTAAAGTGTTACTATGAATGTTACCATGAGTACCATCAAGTTAACTTGATAAATCTTAGTTATTTTTTTGTCCTTCTTAACTATCTTTCATAGTAATTGTCTAGTCATTTAGAGGCACTTCCCTACACGGTTTATATAGTTTCCATGTTCTGTATTTCTAGATAACATAGACCTGTTTTATCCAACAGGTCACCATCTGTAAGTTTGGGTAGGGGTACTTTTGTCCAGAGGTCCTTTTGATCTCATTATTTTATATTTAACTCCACTTATTTACTTCTGTTTCACACTCAGAAAGAATCACATATAGGAAAAAATCCCAATTTCCAGGGAATGTAGTTCTCTAAGACATCGTTAAGCTAGTCCTGTAAGGCAAAGGCTCACAGGTCTTTATAGTCTAACCAACATAGATAATTTAGATGCTGTATAGGTATACTGTAAGGAGAGGTGGACCTTGTTTTTCATATATATGATATACTGTTTTATAGTGGAGTTTCATCCTCTAGGGGTTCATCTCGTAAGAAAAATCTTACAACGGTTTCACTCAGATGATAAAGAAGTATACTTCCACTAACAAGCTATTATTGCTGAGTAACAACAAGAGCAAGAAGGAAGACCCAGGAACTACAGACAACCAATTAGTTCTAAATCACTGTCACTCCCTGTGAAAGATAATAGAGCAAATATTCCCAGAAACCATCCCCAAACACATGGAAGGCAAGAACATGACAAGGAATAGCGAGAAAGACTTTATGAAGAATAGATCTGGTTGTTCTGCAATGATATAATTAGCACATTGGACAGGGGAATAGTAGTGGAAGTTGCACACCTCAGTTTGGTAAGGCCTTTGATACTGTGTCCCTAAGCATGTCTGCAGCCAAATTACAAATATCTGGACTTGTTAAGAGGGCAAATAAGTTGGGTGGAAAATTCATTGGGCTACCAGAATTTAAGGATCATGATCAGCTGATCCAGTAGGTAGCTGGTTATTAGTAACTTCACATCTTTCATCAGAGACTGACCATGGAGTCAGTTCTTTCTCTTTCCTAACTGTAAAGGGATGGGGTAAATTAATTAATGCGAGACGACATATAAAAATATTAACAGTTTATTAATATTAAACATTCAGAACTCGCATCACCCCAATCACCATTTAATAATAATATTAACAGGCTCTTAGCAACGTTATGGAAACTATGTACAGGTTATAACAGAATCTGGAAATAGTTATTAAATATATACATTAATTAAACTTGATATAAACTGGAAGAGAAGGCTTTGTGGTCAGTATACCGCTTGCTCACTAGATAAGCATAGGACATAAAGGAGCAACTTTCTGCTTAGGGCAGAAGGCAATTAATAATTACAAGAGGCTTTGGCATTTACCTACAGAATTATTATCTGACAGTACCCAAGGCGGGGTTACTGTCGGTAGCCNTATCACAGGCACGGGCACGGCACACCGTGTAATGGCAAAGGGCTAAAGGCTAAAGGCTAAAGGCAAAAGGCAAAAGGCAAAAGGCAAAAGGCAAAAGGTAAAAGGCAACGTGCTCTCTGCTGACCTCCCTTTTATCCAGTGCAGCCCGAGACCAATGGGCCTTTGGACACAGGACAGCCAATGAAATGGTAGTTAGCCAAGATATGGGCATTAGGTGAAGCCCTAGGCCTGCTCCACCCTGTTCTGGGAAGAACACAGGCCCTGCACAAGGCAACCCCGTGCACCCTGTTTACCACAGGGTCTGGGCAGACAACGGACCCCAGACTCAGTGGCACCAGGCCCTTTGTCCCTTTCCCCGCCGTTGCTCTCCCCGAAAACAGCAGGAAGGAGAGCAGAAAAATATGTCTGGGCAAGCCAGGAAAGGTATAAACCCAATTTGGCCTATCTAGGCCTACCACGACACTAACAACCTGAGATAGAGTACACACTCAGCATGTTCCCAAACTAGGGGAGGAGTGGAGGGCTGGAAAAGCAACCCTCCAGCTTCAAGAAAAGCAAATGCAATGTTCTGCACCTGAGATTAAGTAATTCACACAACAGAGAGACTGGGACAGACTGGTGACGGAGAAGCTTTGCAACAAGGGAACCTGAAGTTTCTGCAGCACAAGCTGAGCATGAGTCAGGAGTACACCCTTGAAGTAAAGGCAAAGAAGTTTCTGGGCTGCATTCAAAGTGAAGAGTCAGGAGGTTGAGAGAAATTATTCTGCCTTTACACTTGTGAACATCTGCTGGGAGTACTCTGCACAGTTTTAGGCTTCCTAGCAGAAGAAGGACATTAGCAGATAGCAGTAAACCCAGCAGTGTGCAAACAAGTCATTTGAGAGCTGAAGCACATGGAAGACAGAGAGAGAGAGAGTGGGATTAGGGAAGTCTGAGGGGAATGTTAAAGAGAACATTATTTCTATTTACAACCACCTAATGCAACAACAGAGAGAAGACGGACTCAAAGCAGGAGAGAGGAAGGACAAGAGGTAACAAATCCAAGCAAAACTACAGAAAATTGTATACCACAGAAACTGATTTTACTACGAGGACGGTCCAACAGAGGACCAGGCTGCACAAGAGGTTGGGAAATTCCTCTCTTTGGACATATTAAAAGCTTAACTGGACAGTCTCAGAGCTATCCGAGCTAATTTGACCTATTTTGAACTGAGAGTTAGATGCAATCTCCAGAAATAGTTTCCTACCTAAAATATTGTTTTATAACTTTATGAGGTGTTCAATTATTTCTACATAGTTGGTCTAACAGGCAGTTTCTTTTAGGGCCACCAG
This sequence comes from Semnornis frantzii, assembly GCA_013399775.1. Taxonomy (NCBI): domain Eukaryota; kingdom Metazoa; phylum Chordata; class Aves; order Piciformes; family Ramphastidae; genus Semnornis; species Semnornis frantzii. Next base: position 8,858 of record VWYK01075578.1, read on the forward strand.
TTTTAGTAGAAATTCATCTAAAGGGACCAGAGGTCTTTTAAAAATATTGTCAAATGGAGATCTTATAGCAACCTTCCAGTATCTGAAGGGGGCCTAGAGGAAGGCTGGGGAGCAACTATTTACAAGGTCTTGCAATGACAGAACAAGGGGTAATGGGTTTAAACTGTCAGAGGGGAGATATAGACTGGATGCCCGGAGGAAGCTGTTTCCAGTGAGGGTGGTGAGACACTGGCACAGGTTGCCCAGGGAGGTTGTGGCTGCTCGCTCCCTGGAGGGGTTCAAGGCCAGGCTGGACGAGACCTTGAGTGACCTGTACTAGTGGGAGATGTCCCTGCCTATGGCAGGGGGTTGGAACTAGATGACCCTTGAGGTCACTTCCAACCTTACCATTCTATGATTCTATGTGAAAAAACAGACCCAAAGTTCTGTTTTTGATAAATTTTCAAATTATGACAAAGATATCATTCTACCTCAGAAAAAAAATAATAGAATCGTTTATTTATTTATTTATTTATGTTAACGACATCTTTTCATTCCTATTTAAGTGTCATTAGAATATTGGAAGCCATATGAACATTTCAACAGTAAACTTCTCAAATGCAAAACTCCTCACACCTGGTTCTTGACTATTACTTTTAATATCACTGCAGATATCAGAAACACTTTCCAGTCAACTTTCTTCCTCTGACATAGATAGAATTTTTGCTGATATGCCTGACCTCTAGGCCCTCTTAGTGCAACTAAAGAGTGAAAAGCAATTTGATCCTTTACCTTGTAGGGCAAAGCTTAATCTGATAAAAATCTCTGCAATTACAGGACTTATCAGAAATAAAATCCATACGAAAATTCAGTACCAGATTACACCGCATGAAGATATAGATTAGTAAATTGATTCACACTGCAAAGATATTTGTTCAAAGTTCTTCTTAAGTAGCAATCAACATTTTCATCTGTCTGGTTTTGAAGTACATTCTGGAGCACTTGAATTTCTTCTCTGTAGACTAGCAATGCTTGGGTCCAATTTAGCCTGGTGCAACTGAATACTTGGACTTGTGCTAAGATTTAGACCACTGTGTTGGTTAGTGGAAAATTAAGAGTCCCTGTGTTATTTATGATTCTTTTCTGTTAACTACTGAATTTCCAAAATATGTCAGAGACTTAGAATTTTTTTTCTTATCGTTAGTGTCATGAAAATACGATTACTTAGCTCATACTTGATATCCTTAATGAAATCATTTGATAACCACATATGAGAATAATTATACGAGCTTTGGTAATTTCTGAGGGGGAAAAATGCCTGGAATATCTGCTTCACTCTTCTTCCTTATGTGTGCATGCTTTAATCACCCTCAGAGGTCTACAAATAATTTAACTTCCTAAGTTTCAGACCTAGTCTATGCTAATCACATACCCTCCCAATAGCTGTGGATTTGCAAAACAGCTATCATGCTTTGCTTCACTGGTTATTTCACAAAAGCATCCTTCTTATTCTTCTTATTATTATCTGAGTATTATGCTGGAGAGTATCCAAACAGAAAGGGATCTGGGGGTGCTGACTGACCCCCCTCCTAAACATGAGCCAGCAGTGTGCCCAGGTGGCCAAGAAGGCCAATGGCATCCTGGCCTGCATCAGGAATAGTGTGGCCAGCAGGAGCAGGGAGGTCATTCTGCCCTGTACTCTGCACTGGTTAGGCCGCACCTTGAGTACTGTGTCCAGTTCTGGGCCCCTCAATTTAAGAAGGACATTGAGGTACTTGAACGTGTCCAGAGAAGGGTAATGAGGCTGGTGAGAAGCCTCAAGCACAAGCCCTATGAGAAGAGACTGAGGGAGCTGGGATTGTTTAGCCTGGTCAAGAGAAGGCTCAGGGGAGACCATTTTGCTGTCTACAACTACCTGAAGGGTGGTTGTGGCCAGGAGGAGGTTGCTTTCTTCTCTCAGGCAACCAGCACCAGAACAAGAGGACACAGTCTCAAACTGCACCAGGGGAAGTTTAGGCTCGAGGTGAGGAGAAAGTTCTTCACTGAGAGAGTCATTCACTACTGGAATGGGCTGCCCAGGCAGGTGGTGGAATCACCATCCCTGGAGGTGTTCAAGGCGGATTTGGACATGGCACTTGGTGTCATGGTCTAGTCTTGAGGTCTGTGGTAATGGGTTGGACTTGATGATCTTTGAGGTCTCTTCCAACCTTGGTGATACTGCGATACTGTGATTCAACAGCATGTTTCCTCCACACAGTTTGAAGGGACCAAGATTCCTTTGAGCATCTTCTTTTAGTTGAAAATTCAAATTCAAAGGCTACAGTTATTGCTAGTGATTTTACAACATCTTTAATACCCAAAGATGCTGTAAATACTAAAAAGCATGAGTAACATAGTTCTATTAGAAAAAAAAAAATAAGAAAACCAGGTTCACAACTAATGACTATTTGGATCTAGTATATAATAGCTCTTTCTGTAATATGGACATGTATGACAGATATAAATAGCAATACTAGCAACACTTCTATATAGCATCCCAAAGCTAAAAAAATAGTTAGTAAAATGTAATGATTTAAGTACAATACAAGAATTCAAGAGCACTTAGTACCACTGTTCTCAAAAGGGCATGTTTTAGAAATTTTGATCATACTGCAATCGACTCAAAGCTGTTAAAGTATGGATAATTTTGTTCAATTTTCCAGTAGGTTTCTGCCTTGAATAAGTAAATAGTGGGTAATGGTTTGTGTCAAAGTCCTTGTAACACTCCATTAAACATAAAGCATGACAATCTGATCAGATGTCTCTTTTATAGTCAGAGACTGACTTGTGACTTTGGGAGTTACTCAGCTGCATCAGGTCACATAAGAAGTCTAGTCTTTTCATCTTCTAAAAATCCCTTATGGCTTTACATCTGACAAATTTTGAATCATAGCGTCATGACCTCACTTTTAAAACTGCATTTGATATAGTCCAAGCACTGTTACTGAATGGAAAGTAGAACAGTCTTCTGCTAGGGACACTATAAAAGGAAACCCACTCTGTTGTTGGTTTGTTTTGGGTTGGGTTTTTTTTTTTTGTGTTTTTTTTGTTTGTTTGTTTGTTTGTTTTTTCCTTAATGCCTTAGATTTAAATCATATTCTTAAGCTTCAACTATTTTGTTCACATGAAAAGAAATTAGACTTCAGAATTGTCAAGAGTCTACTTTAAAATACATACAGAAACAAGGAAATCCAGAGCAAGGAAATACAGAGTTAAAAGAGAATCCTTTGCCTATTCAAACATCAGTATTTCATGAACGTAGTTTAAAAACAAACAAATCCTTATTTAAATAACTTAAAATGGATATTCCAGATAAATATAGAAGCAGAGATTCTCTATGTCATGCATAGCTATCCATAGACTCTGTCTGCATAAAGTTTTCACAATGCTTTACATTTGATGCAATATTCAAAATTTGAAACATGATGACTCCCACCTGAGACAGTCATGTGTCTTTCAGAAAATGTTTGCCCTTTTTTTTTTTTTTTTTTATTTCCTGCAGGGTAATCTCACTGCTCTGAATTCCACAGAAAATTAAAGGTTAGAACATGGTAAGCAAGGGAAAAAAATGAAGCTTCAATTATAGAAGACAAAAGAGCATCAAGGAAAGTGGGGGGTGGGGAACAGCTTGTTTCCAGGGTACAGCAGCATAGGAGATCAATGGGTCCTTTGTAATGGTCAAGGACAAGTCTTAGAAAATTGTGAAGGGAAGCGCTGGCAAAGACAGGTGCAATGAAACAGACCCTTTATACCTTCAAATTCATGACTTTGCACCTTTAACACAGTGAAGCTTTATAGTTTGTAGTTAAACCTGTGTTTTTCCCTGGGACAGGGAGAGATTTAAACCATGCCCTTTTCCTGGTTAATTATTAGAGAAGACGTGGTCTGTCATTTCTCCACAATGTGTCCCAGACCTTGCAGAAGTGTGACTGTGTAAGAAAATTATTAGTTCTGTGACATGTGGAGCTAGTGTGTCTCAGTAAAAGATTGAATGCTTATTATTAAAATCTGATAAATGACTTACTAATTATTAATACTGCGTGGGTTCAAGAACCTAAGAACCTGCTGACTCATGAGCAGAGTTTCATCCCAGCCTGTATGTGATGTTTTGTTTAAGTAAAGATTCAGTCATTCGTTCTAATCAGAAATTACTTACCAGAGAGCAAATGTGAATTAACATCTCCTGTTAAAGCACTGATTTTTAGCTGGTTTCAATCTCTGCAAATTCTTATAAAACACATGTTTTATCCCCGGTAAATGTCATTTAAAAGTAGTCCAAGACAATTTCAAAAGATCTGAGATATAGTGGGAGGTGTCCCTGCCTATGGCAGGGGATTGGAACTAGATGATCTTTGAGGTCCCTTCCAACCTTAGCATTCTATGATTCTGATTCTGTATGGTCTTTAAAATGGCTGTCATTCACATTTGTACAGGAAATGAAGTTACTACCTGTTAAACTAGTATGATAACTTTGCACTCTCTGATATATTTCAGTCTCATACAGTCTGTTATCAATGTGTGTATGGAGCAAAACACGAGAGAGTCTTCCCAGAAGCTTAAATAAAGCAATAAATATTAAAACAGTGATATGTACCATTGCTATAGTACTAGCTGCTTAAAAGCACTTCAGTGCTTGCATTTATTCCAGATACTTTGAGATGAGCACTGGAACTCTGAAAACAAATTGACATAAATCTGTTAACATTTTAGATGTCTAATTTTATAGAAGAATATATGGTTACTCTGTTGCATAATATTACATTACATTAGATCACAGAATCATAGAATGGTAAGGTTGGAAGTAACCTCAAAGATCGTCTAGTTCCAACACCCTGCCATAGGCAGGGACACCTCCCACTA
>VWYK01075580.1:9814-28420 GCA_013399775.1 Semnornis frantzii
CCCCCCGCCTTTCTTATCTTTTCTATATATTGATTTTTCAACTTACTGCTACTCCAGTGCCACCCCACCAGCACACCACCCTGCAGCTCCCCACCTCAGTGTCTATAGCACTTCTCTAAGGCAAAAAAAAAGAAAAAAATTTTAAAAAGTGTTTTCATCCTGTGCAAGCAGCATTCTAGCAAATTCCTTGAGCAGTGTATGAGAGCTACATCAAACCATTTTACAGCCAAAGCTGGCCAGAGCTCTAAGCACAGCTCCAACCTCAGTTCCCCGCTGCAGAGGTTCAAACGATGCCAGCTCATTCTCCTCAGGAGCCTGAGCTGCCCAGGAAGACAGTGCAGAAGAGTGGATGTTCCTGTTTTGCCAAAACAACCTTTTAATTATGCTCCTTACTATAATAGCAGCCTTTCCCCAACACTTCAGCAATAAGAGCTATTAATTTAGGACCCAAGCTCTAGCAATGGCAGCATGAAAAACAGCATCTTTGTGGGTGGACCATGTCTCTCCTTACACCAAAACAGAATTTTTCCAGGAAAAGCTACTCATTCCATCAGTGCTACTTGTCTATAACACAGCAGATCCTCCCTGAAAAGTCTTTGGGGAAAAAACAAAGAAACAAAAAAAAAAGCCTTTGAAAAGTAATTTTTCTGCCTGGTCATGAAGCATCTCTTTGCATGGCGCAGTCCATGTGCAGTTACTCATCAAAACATCCAGCTCAGGTGCAAAGCAATAAAACATGGTTAGAAAACAGCCACCTGCAAGGCTGCAAGCAGAGAGGGACAGCCACGCCACATTCCTTCTCCACTCTTATCACAGGAATGCCATTTTCCTTAAACTCCAACAGCTCCTGCAGAAATGAGGCCCATCCAAGTGCAGGCAGTCTCTTTCTGGTTCTCCTGCTGTAACTGTATTCACTGCACCTGAGCAAGCTGGCACTGGGTTTGGGAGGAGTAAGGCTAAGCCAGTAGGAGAGAGGGCTCTGCTCTCCCTCGCATTTGGCAACCAATCCATTTCTTGCTTTCTGAACACGAGGCAAAATGATGAAGAGTGTCTCTGGGTCAGGCCTTTGCAGCCAGCTCACCATACCTGAGTCCTAGGCAGGCTGGACCACAATGGCAGATGCCTGCACGAATCCTGCACATCCCAAAGCTGCACCTCCTCCAGACAGTGCAGCTGGCACAAGACAACAGCTGCCAGCTCCCAGCACAGAAAAGCTGTGTTTGCTCAGGCTGAGGGATAATTTGCCATGGCTTTTCTTACCAGCATTCCCTTATGAACCTCTGTGGCCACGAAGATTCTTGCTTTGGAAACCTGGCTGATTACAGTGCCTGCTTTTGGGCATTCCTGGGCAAATGCCCAGCTCTTGCAGCAGCATGCTCAGCAGAAGCACTGTCCAGCTGCTATTTTCCACCAGCAGAAGCTACTCAGCATGTCTCTGTGGGTGCAATTCCTTATTTTTACAGCTTAGGGAGAAGATGCAGGGAGAATTCCTACTAGTTACATTCATTCCAGATCACAGAGTGGAAAAAAAATCCTCAACTAAAATTCAAAATCCTCTTTTTCTTTTTTTTTTCCTTCCTTCCTTCCTTCCGAATTCCTTCTTTCCGAATTCCTTCCTTCCGAATTCCTTCTTTCCGAATTCCTTCCTTCCGAATTCCTTCTTTCCGAATTCCTTCCTTCCGAATTCCTTCTTTCCGAATTCCTTCCTTCCGAATTCCTTCTTTCCGAATTCCTTCCTTCCGAATTCCTTCTTTCCGAATTCCTTCCTTCCGAATTCCTTCCGAATTCCTTCCTTCCTTTCTTCCTTCCTTCCTTCCTTCCCTTCCTTTCCCTTCCCTTCTTTCTTTCTTTTCTCAGATGAAGGTTAGAAGGTTTTGCAGGGACCAGTGCCATTATCTTGGTTTTGGAAATAATTTTTTCTTGGCAGCTATTTTTACCTGTTTAGTCAAACAGGAATGCTTTATTTTAGGCAAGCACAGACATCTGGGGCCTTGCAATGATGCAATCACCTTTTGAGACCGATCTGAATAATCGTATCAGCTATTTCCCCCAGCACATATAATTTGGAGAAAGCACAGGTTTCATTTCTGCATCTTCACAAAGCTGCTGCTTCAACATCCCATGGTGGGACTGCACAGAGCACAAATGCTGAGCAGGGATCATGGCTGTGGCTGCTCCAGCCCCACTGCATTGCAGGAGGCAGCTCTCAGAGGCTTCTGAAAGTGCCTGGATAAATGCCCATCTGTCACCATCAGCTCAGACCATCCTATCTCCTAGTCTTTCCTCTGCAAACACCCTCTGACAGTTGCTGTGGAAAAGGCTTTTGGGTTAAACGAGGTAATTTAGCTTGTCACCCTCAATCCAGCCTGCTGTCCCAGCTTTCAGCAGGTGCCTGATGCTTTCTCCAAGACACAGCCCTGCTCTCGTCACTCCAAAACTCAAGTTGTTGCAGAGATTTTCCCTGGCTTCCCGAATCCGTTTTTTTCCTGCTACCCCACCTGGAAGGCAGCTGCAAACACTTCTGCCCCATGTCACAACAGAATCACAGAACTGTTTCAGTTGGAGAAGACCTTCAAGATCATCAAGTTCAGCCATTAAGACCACAATGACCATTAACGTCCTGAATTATTACTCCATCTACAGATTTGTCCTGAATTATTACCTTATCTACAGATTTTTTGAACACCTCCAGGGATGGTGACTCCACCACCTCCCTGGGCAGTCTGTTCCAATGCCTGACCACCCTTTTACCTTCACCCCATGAGCCTTCTCTGCTGACCCTCTCCTCAGCTGTGCATCTTCTCTGTGCCCCTTACTCAACCCCTGAGTGCCAGCTGAGATGGAAAGCAGCCACTTGGTTTTTCATGCTACAACAGCACAGGAGAGCTTTGATTTTACTTTTTAAGGCTGGTGCTGAGCACTGGAAAAACAGAGCTGGTTAAAGGTAGTTTGGAGTCAAACTGATGTTGAAAGGAACTGCTCACCTCTGGCAGAAGCACAGTGACATCAAAGTATTATGCAGGAGAGTAGCTAAGCTCTGGCTGGTTTTCATAACCAGGGCGCTTAGGAGGATTTCATAGGCAGCAGGAAGCAGCCTCCCAGTACCAGGGGTACCATCCAGTGCAGGCTCTTTCCAAGCTGGTCCAGGAGGAGCAGATCCTCCACAGCCTCGCAGAAATCCTGGCCCCGCTGAAGGCTACACCAGTTTAACCAGGCCCAGGATTTTCTGACACCTGTTACATCAATATGGGAAAGGACACCACTCCGCTTTCCCACTCTCGCTTTTTCAGCCAGAGCCGCCTCATCCATTGTTCCAAGTCCAGGCTGGGATGGGAACACGCACACAGGTGCACACACACCCTGTCTCCAGGCCACTGCGTGTTTTCCAGCTCAGCAGGTTATCCCCAGACCTGTGAGCATTGACACAGCCACCCCCAATCCCAGAAGTGAGAATGGTGCAGACACACCTTCTGCAATGGCTGTGGGGGAGCAGAGAGCAGGGACAGGGACACCTGGGCCCTTCCACAACCCCAACCCAAGAGCCATATGCCAGCAGCTTGGCCTTTAAAGGAATTGCTGTCCTTGTTACAAACCACCTTACAAAGTGACATTGCTTCTCCTTCCTAACATGAAAGACTGCATGAGTATTTTAAATGCTAATTTGGACAGAGGTGAATCTCATGAAGCTCAACAAGAGCGAGTGCAGTCAACAACCCCTTGGTCAATCCCTCATGACCTGCTGGGATGGGAAGCAGCTTTGTGGAGAAAGACCTGGGAGGGCTGATGGACAAGTTCACCATAAGCCAGCCATGTGCCCTTGTGTCCAAGAAGACAAACAGCGCTCTGCAGTGCATTAACAAGAGTGTGGCCAAGAGCTTGAGAGGTTCTCCTCCCCTGCCCTGCCCTGGTGAGGCTGCACCTGGAGTATTGTGTCCAGTTCTGGGCTCCCCAGTTCAAGAAAAGAAGGAACAAATGGAGATAGTCCAGTGGAAAGTGATGGAGATGCTTGAGGGGACTTCAGCTTCTCTCTTAGGAGAGGCAGACACCTGCGGCTCATTAGCTGGGAGGAGAAATGACTGAGGATCTTATCAATGCTAATCAATAGCTAAAGGGTGATGATAATCAAGAGAATGGGGCTGGGCTCTTTTCAGTGGTACCCAGTCACAGGACAGAGGGAAACAGGTACAAACAAGACAGACAGGTTTCACTTAAACTTAAGGAGAAACTTCTTTATTGTGAGGGTGCTGGAGGACTGGATCAGGCTGCCTAGAGAGGTGGTGGAGTCTCCTTCTCTGGAGAATCCAAACCTGCCTAGATGTGATCCTGTGCAACCTTAATTAGATGACCTCTGGAGGTGCCTTCTAAGCCTCACCATTCTATGGTTTCTGAAATAGCCAGTGGCCTGCAGCCATTTCCCTCTCCTTACATTCACTACATTTGTCCAATCAGCCCAGGCAGGCAGCTTGGTGTAAAACCCTTTCCAGCTCCTCAGATGATCTCCAGTATCACTCATTTGAGCTATTAAGATTCTCAATGCGTGTCTCTGGTTTCCAGTAGTATAAGCTGCTTCTCCAAAGGTTATAGTTTGTTTTAAATAGCACAGCCATCTGTCCTCCAGTGGCTGATGGGAGCTGAAGAATCCAAAGCAGCCAAAACAGAGTTGTTCAAACTGTCAGTTTCTCATTACAAACGTTTTGGTTTGAATGGGATCCATGCCCTAAACCAAAAATCAAGTCTATAGACATTTCTTGGGTGTTATATAAACCTGGGTTTATTTTCACAGTTTTGTTGTGTCCTTGGAATCTCATTCATGCAACTATCTAGCCTGAACTTCTCCAGCTCCAGCCACTTCACAAATCACAGAAAAATCCTCACTGGGGTGCTGCCAGTCTTTGAACTGAAAAAATGTTCATTAACTGCAGCCAGCCACCACACACAGAACCAATGCACAGCATTAAAAACACACTCTTCATTTTCATGCACATTTAGAAGTCAGGCATTTGGGCCTGCATTTTTTTACCCACTTCAATTTTTTAATTTTTTTTACCCAGTTCCTAAATGTCAGCCAAAGCTCTGAGTTCATCTCTTCTTCAAAGTTAACTTACTCAATTTATAGGATATATGTTCTTAATTGGACACTATTTTGGAGGGAAATGGGTTTAGAGCACCCAGGCTAGCTACGTGCAGCAGCTCTTACCAGTGGAAGAGCTCACTGACACAAGGTTGAACAAAGCCAAGTACTGAGTTCTGCACTTGGGTCACAACAACCCCATGCAAAGCTACAGGCTTAGGGTGGAGTGGTTGGAAAATTACACAGCAGAAAAGGACCTGGGAATGCTGATTCAATATGAGCTAACAGCATCCTGGCCTGGATGAGCAAGCATGGCCAGCAGGATCACAGAAGCAATCGTTGCCTTGTACTCAGTGCTGGTGAGGCCACACCTTCTTTACTGGATTCAGTTTTGGGGCCCTCACTACAAGAACACTGAGGTGCTGGGGAAGGTCCAGAGAAGGGCAGCAAAGCTGGTGAAGGGTCTGGAGATCTGGTGACATGCAACTGAGGTTGTATAAGTCTGGAGAAGATGCTGAGAGGAGACCTCATTGCTCTCTACAACTCTTGAAAAGATGTTGGAGCCAGGTAGTGGTTGGTCTCTTCTCTCCACTAACAGTGACAGGATGAGAGGAAAGGGCCTGAAATGGTGCTGGGGAGGTCTAGATTGGAGGCCTTTCTCAATCAAAATAATTCTATGGTTCCACTTTGTTGGAAAACTAAAAAATATCTAAGCAGCAATCAGTAATCCCTTAGGCAAATGGTGCTGCACATCAGAGAAACCAGTACAGCCTCACTGGCACCAGGAACATCCAAGGAGACAAGAGAGACCATAGATATATATTAATCAGAACAACATACCAAAGTTTATTGATTACTTCAAACAAAAGTCTCTGTAATGAAAAAAGAGCAAGTTGCATTCATAAAAGGTAACATTCACATTCAATTATTTCCTTTATATAAAGCAACATAAATGTATAAAATTGCATTTAAGTGAAAAAAAAAAGTTGCAGTCTTCTTTTTAATTTATTTTCCTTTTTTTTCTTTTTTTTTTTTCTCCAAGAAGCATAAAATGTATCTTCTCATTGCCTGTATAGAATTTACACTTTCTATATACTATATGGTTTTTTTAATTTTATTTTTTTTTTTTTAATAAAATAAAATTCACAGCTGGGAAATGGGATAAATGGTGCAGTATTAGGTCAGGTTTTCAACTGTGTGTATACAAATTCAATTTTAAGCTTTTAGGCAATTCCAAGTCATTTATAATATCCTCATAATAATTAGGATTAGTTTTCTGAAGAGTAGCTACCACTACACCAAGTTCCTCTGTTATCACATAAGCTTTAGAGGGAACCCTAATTACTTGTCTTATCTTTCTGTGGCACTAGCCAGTGATTAAACTGCAATGAATTCTCAGGAAAAAAAACACCACCAAACACATAATAAAAAAACACCCAAACCAAAAGCCAGCCTTTTTTTTTCCTTCAAGTTTTTCCACCGAGAAGTCTGTACTGACCTTTTAGATCACTGATGAGCACTGTACGAGTGCAGCCTGTATACGGTACTTGGACAACGCTCAAAGCATCACTGTCTGATCACTGCCACCTCAGCATCCTTGCTACCTTATACCTTACAGTTACCATCACCACTTTTTCTTCCCCAAAAAGGGTCTCCTCTTTCCCTTGACTTTGCCAAGCCATCCACGGCAATAAGAATTTCACTTCTGCTATTGCTGATTGATGAGGATCAGCAATCCTGCAGGCCCGGGGCAGCCTGGCTCTCCTAGCATTCCCAGCATGACATCAGCACTAATTGAAGATCCAAGCCCCGGAAAAGCTTTTCCCAAAAGAGCCCAAAGACATTCCACATAATTTCCGACCTGCTTCTCAGCACACCTGCCTTGGGTTTGCACACGCAGCTACTGCAATGGCTTGCTCCATCCTGAGACGGGACACTTGGAAATGGGAAGAGAAAGATCTGGTTCTTAGAAGGCTCCATCTTGAGACAGGCTGCAAAAACGAGCCTGTTTAAGTGGCTTTATTCAGACAGTTCACACACACATGGCAAGCTTCAGTCTGTTCACACCCAGGTCACCAGCAAAACCTCCACCTGAATTTCACGGGAACAGACTTTGACTCTAGAGTAGAGCCTGCCACAAGACAAACTAAGAAGCAAGGTGTCAAGCTTGGGACCATTTGGGCTTGGAATGGTTTTGAATCACAGGAATTAGGCATTTCAGTGCCTGCATTTTAAAGGTTATGTAAACACAAGTCAGCAAGTGTGTATTTAAGGAGAAAGGTTAGATTTGGCATATAGAGCCTATCTTCATCGGACTCATTGTGTACTTGATCTGTAGGCACCACATTTTAGCAAGAAAAGTTGAGAATGGGACAAGGTCTGCAAGCTGAATTCTAGGTCTGTGAAATGAGCTAGAAAAAGGGTGAGGAAAGAGAGAAGGGAAGAAATATATATAATAAAAGTTTTGCCCATGGGACACATGCTGGAAGTGTAGCTCCTTACTTGTGTGCAGCAAGGAGTCAAGCTGCAGTTGCTAACACTGTGCCAGCAAACACCACTTGAGGCCAGTGCAGCGTGTATGATACAGTGGTCCTGTCTGTATGTCCCCTCCCATGCTGGGTAGATCTAAGAGCAGCCTCCAGCCAGCCACAGGGACTCTCCATACCCCTTTCCCACACAGGTAATGCCCATTGCAAAAAGTCCTTCTGATCCACCTCAGACTTGACCAGCAGTTGATTTGCATCCTGCTTCCATCAGAGCCCAAGGCAGACCTGATGGGCATCAGCCAGAGAGTGAGACTCGATTATCAAAAAAAAAAAAGAGTCCTTTCTCAGAGAAATTTGATAAAGGGAATGTTTCACCTAGTCACAAACTGTTGTTTCTTTGCATGGAAGCGACACAAAGCCTGAGCAAGCAGGAGCCAAACCCAGCTGCAGCATGGAGCTTGTTACTGCTGACATGAGACTTGAAGGCTTCTCACAGTGGTTCCTCTGCACGAGGGGGAACTGCCACACCAAGCAGCGTGCTCCATCACTGCTTAGGACTCAATGTAACAAAAAAGTTGCTTTTTCCACATATGAAGTATTGGGGGGGCGGGAGGGCAGGGAGAAAATTCAGGCATCTCAGCTCTGCTGGGCACAACCTAAAGAGAAAAGCTCCCACAATCATGGTACAGGTCAATTTAAAAAGAACATGCCAATTTAAAACCCAGATAAAGTGTAAAATGAAATCAGGTTCATGAATTCCTTTTATTTTAAAACTAGCTTCCTTTTTTTCTTTAGTGCAAATAACTCAAGATGCAGTTTGATGTGCCTGCAGGTGCACAGGCGCAGTCCACATCCCTGGGGATCACCCAAGGACCACACTGTCACTCAGGCCTTTAAAGTGTTGAAGCAACTGCAGAGTGCAGCAACGTAAGAACAACCACAGCAGCCCAGGCAAAACGGCTGGAAGTCTGGCACAGCCCAGCTTTCGAGATTCCTTCCTCCCCCACGGAAACTTCCTTCGACCACTAGCAGCCACAGCTCGAGGGACAACGACCTCTTCTTCACCCTCCATCGGGAACAAACTCACCAACAACCTGGCCATGGGAGGATGCTCAGGCACTTCCCAGCGGATCTGCACATGGACCACAGACCACTTCCAGTCGTACTCAGAGGAGGGACACATGACTGAACATTTTGCACCATCAGCCAAGATTTCTCCCAAACTTTCAAGTATTTCTGCCACGTGCATCTGGCAACCCACAGCTGGGAGGGGACAGGCCCCGCCGAGGGGGCCACAGCCCCAGGTGAGATGCTCTCAGGGAGACATCCAGCTTCCATGTGAGAGGAGCAGGCTTTCCTTGGCACCTTCAGATGCTGTTACTGGGTTTAAAGTCTGTGCTACTTCTTTGGTCAGGCAAAGCAAGAGACTTCAGCAGCTCTCAGCCGCTCTTGGCCAGGCCTGCAGCAGGCAGAGGAAGCCCCCATGTGAAATGGGGCTGGCACTGCTCTCTTGCCCTTCGATTCATGCTGTTTTGGATGAATTCCTAAAGATGCTTTCTCAGCCTCCAGTGATGTGGATTTGGCAGAATTTGGTTGCTGGGGAGGGTGGGGAAGCCACCAAGCCCAAAGACAGTGCCTTGGCTACTGCTTTGTCAGCATGGCTGCTTACTGTACTTGGTGGTATTAAAGAGAACTGTTAGGTTCCAACCACGTTGCTTGTTTGGTTTTTTCCCTACAGCATGACAATATACAGTGTTTGTACGGAGCATTTAAAGTATCCTGAGAGGATATTTCTCTGCCAAGTTAGTAACAGCATCTTCAGTCTTCACATAATCATTCTCTATACGTTTGTATGAGACTAATATGGGCAGATCAAAGGGGCCAGTCTGCAAAAATCAGAAGGAGAAAGGCACACGTGTTGCAGCTGTCACATTGCCAAGCTCAGAAAGCTTTGCTCTCATTTTCAGAACAAAAAACACAAAACAAAGCTTATTTGATAGGAGAAGAAGAATGATTAGCCCACGATAAAAGTGCCAGATGTCATTCACAACCAATTAGCAGGATGTTAAATTAACATTGAATGCTGTGTAAAGTCTCAAAGCGGCAGGAGCCCACGCGGTCTCCTGCCGCTCCCATTCCGTCCCAGCACAGCCACCTCCCACACCAGTCTGCACCAGCGTAAGGCAGTAGAGAGCACCACCTAACGTCAGCTCGCCAGCAATGCCCTGGCAAACAGAAACCCAGGCTCAGGCCGGGTACATCTGGAGCTCCGGCAATGCTGCCTGTTGGACCACTCCAACTAACCCCACTGCTTTAGGAGCAGGTGTGGGTACAAAGACAGAATCGCAGAATTCTACGGAGCTAGGAGAGATCTGCAGAGTTTTATGTTTGCAGTGGACACCACATGCAGTTACCCAACACCTCTGAAAGTGAAATTGTGAATTCCACGAGGCACTTTTTAAAAAATTCTGCTATTGGCAGATGTTTAAAAAAAATAATCAAGTAAACTTGTAGCAGGATGCTCTGTGTGTGTGCATACATGTACAAAACACAGAGACATGCCCACCATACCATACACTGACACAGTTTAGTTTCAAATCTACACAGATAAAATTAAAATGGACTTATTCCTAGCTAACAGAACAGCATGCACCCTAGAAAAAGGGACTGTCATACAATTCACATGCAATGCTGGAATCATTTTAATAGCTGGGATTTGAGCACTTCGCTATAAGTAGTGATTATAAAAGCTAACACCGATGTGTTAGCATTCTCAGATTATATTTTCTGTTCATATTAGACCAAAATATGTTATAGTGAAAGGTCTGTTTACATCCCCCCAAGTATTTCTAGCCTCCAGCCCCCAAACACTTCCGTTTGAGAGAATCTGAAGAGATTGGCTAAGACATCACCACATTAAAATGCATCCCAAGCATTGCATCTCTATTCCACAAGGACAGGTGCCCCACACCAACAGTCAAGATGATTGTAAGAACCAACCACAGTTTAATTGATTTGAGGGGGTTACATTTGGTTAATCAACACCTTCTAAGACCATCCCAACTCCTTTGAACAGGGTACCTGTTACAACACATTAGACTCATCTGAGAATGTTCTTAAAAGAAGTGGTCTGACAGAAGGTCTGGTCGACAGTGGGTCAGGTGCTTTCCTGCTGCTCTGCAACAGCGAGGCAAAGAAACTTGTAGCACAGATGACACTTGTCCCTGCTCAACTAATGGTTGAACTATGTAGGACACAGACACACACCCTCCCCTTCTCACACCTAAGTTGTGTCGTAGGGCACATAGCAGTACACACTCCCTAAATACCACGGTGGTTAATTAATACTGGATGGGCTTAGCAGTGCAAGAGGCACAAAGGGTGTTCAGAATCTAGCCCTGCTTCCCAAAATGGTTAACTTCAGGCTTAGGAGTTTAGCCTACAAGTGATTTTGAGGCTGGAGGAGACTATCCTTGATCTTCTCATAACCAGTATTTTTAATAAATAGTGAGTAACACTGGAGACCTGCAGTGAAACCAAGCACCTCGGAGATGTTTTCAGGGCACCATCCTCATGGGCAGCAATTCCCAGACTGACACTCACTGGGAGGGTTGAGTGCAGTGGGTTACTCACTTGACAGCAGCAGAAACACTAGCAAGTGGGATGGACTGAGTAAGACAGGCACTTGGGGATGTCCCACCAGATGGGACAGGCCTGAAGTGGCTGCCAAGTCATCCAGTGGACAATAAACATTGAGTCTGCCTTGCCCTGTGCCTTAGAGAAGTTTGTGTCTAGTTCACTAACACATAACTACAGCAAGGAAGGAAAGGGTAATCAGCATTGGCCATGTCCACCTCACTTGCACATCCTGACTAGGATCAGCTTACCCACCTGAGGTGCAGCAGGAGACCAAAGAGGAAGAGACAGACAAAATATTTAAAGAAAATATTTAAATTAAAGCAAGAGGAGGGGAAAAAAGCAGGGTTTAGCTGGGCGAGCAAATCTAAAGAGGAGTTTTCAGGAGTTAGGCATTAGGAGGAGGCAAAAAGCCATAGAGCAAGCAACACATAGTGACTCAGAAATCACCTTATTCACTCCAAGAAAAGCTGTGATTGCTGGAAGTTTGAGAAAGCATGAAGATAGTGGATGTTCCTGAGGAAGGAAGGCGCTTCGTTACCTAGTTCACAACAGCACAAAAGACAGAAATTGCAGTAAAAGAAAGAGAAAGGCAGAAATCAGGGAAAACACAAATGTGCCTTGCAGTTAAAAAAAAAAAAAAAAAAACCAAAAATAAAACAAAGAAAAAAAAACAACCCACATTTCCACACAGAAAACTCAATAAAGACTGAGCAGAGCTGATGCATTGCATTATAGGAGACTCGCAGCGAAACTTGGTCTTGTTAGGTGAAGGGCACATGCCCATCACCCTGGCCTCAGTCCAGCCTCCTCTTACAGAGGGGACCCCTGGCTGCCACGTTTGGGGTCTGGGCACCTAAATAATCTTTTTAACCTTGTTTGTCATTTAATGTTCTCCTTGGGAAGTTGATGTTTTTGGATTTTTTTTCAATATTCCTGTCAAGATTTTCAAAAAAGGTCTTGATCTGAAGCTATCTACCTGGCTCTGTCAAATTCAGTACATAACTACATTTCAGTATCTGAAGGGAACTTACAGGAAGTCTGGGGAGGGACTGCTCAGAAGGGCTTGAAGTGATAGGACAAGGGGGAATGGTTTTAGAACTGGAGCAGAATGGTTTTAGAACTGGAGCAGAATGGTTTTAGAACTGGAGCAGAATGGTTTTAGAACCTGGAGCAAATTTATGTTGGAAATAAGGAGGAAGTTCTTTACAATAAGTGGTAAAATACTGGAACAGGTTCCCTAGGGATGTGGTTGAGGTCCCATCCCTAGAGACATTCAAGATGACTTGATGTGACCCTGGGCAGCCTGATCTAGCTGGAGGTGTTGCTGCTGAGTGCAGGGGAGTTGGACAAAATGACCTTTGAGGGTCCCCTCAAAACCTGATGTGATCTGTGAATTTGTAAAGTGACTGAGTTGTGTGTCTGCTGACACAAGGCAGCCAGAGCTGGTGTCCATTTCAGGCACTTTCTGAAGCTTTTACTCAAAATGTGCACTTAAATATAGCTCAGCCTGTGCTTAGTTTGCTATGCACACATAAAGAGGTTTCTCTAGCTGACACTTACTTTGCTTCACTAAATGATTTAAGTAGAGCCTTTAAAAAACAAAAAATCTATATGAAGTACTCTTGAAAGTAAGTATTGGATAGGAGAATGGATCTCCTGACTCACAGGTGAAGGCAAAAAATTGGTCATCTCTCAGGCAAGTTACCCTTTCAGGTCACTATACTTGAACTGTCCTGTGTCCACAGCTGACAGCAACTATTCAATAGGGGTGTCAAGCTAGAAACTCTTAAATCATACTGAACTGGTGGAAATTACACAGAGCCTCAAAAAAATTCAACCACCTTTTTCTTTCACCATCTCTGTTGCTTTTCATTTCAACAGCTTAGGGAACTGGACTGGGGATATTGCACTTTTTAGTTCGGCGATACTGTGCTAAGCTCATACTTCAGATGTTTTAGGAGAGGAAAACCTTTACCACTTCACTGGATATATCTTTTAATAGAGATAATCATCATTTTTTAAAGGGGGACCAAAGATAACAACTGATCCCAGGTGAGGAAAGTGCACTGAAACTTCATGGGATAGAAGAGCCTCAAGAAGAGAAATCTGGTTTGAACCTCAGTATTTGGAAGGTCATCCTATGGTTTCCTAGGACATGGTCAGACCTGCTGAGCGTGGGTTTGCCATGATGCTGGCCTGAGGTATAGCTGGCAAGGCATAAGATACCTCTGCACACTGCCATCCCTGTGCTGGCAGAACCTGCCAGGCAGAGAGATGGCTGGCTCCAGCCATCCACTCCAGCCAAACCCTCAGTGACAGCATCTGCTGGGTGTCTGGGGGGGGGTAACCTCATGCCCTTTGGCCATGCCCTACCACTACCTAAGCACATGCAAACCCACTGCGAAGGGCTGGCAGGCAACACATCTCAGGCTGACCAAAGGCAGGACTTGCTGACATTGCAGGGGAAAGAGAGAGGCTGCAGAAGGGAGAAGAGGCACAGGGAGCAGCAGAGGGACGGCTGGGATGAGGAGGCGCTGCCCGGGGGGACAATGCTGCAAGGGATGCTTGATCTCTGGGCAGAGAGCAAGGGGCAGGGGAGGGTCTCAGCATGGTGTGAAAGTGAGCCTGACAGTGCTGGCATTCACTGTTTGCAGGAGTGATGGAGAAAACTTGGAGCTGGTTCACATTTCTAAAATGAGCCCACTCCTCCTCCTCCTGTGCAGCAGCAGAGAGCTCTTAAGGAACCAGACTGCTTTTGAAGATACCTGGACAGGCTAATGCCATGGTACAAGCCCTCAGTTATTCTGGGGAGTGGCCAAATGTGACAAGACCCAACCCTGTACCCCCTGCACCAGCACCTGAATACACACCTCACATCGTGGGGGTGTTCTCTGTCATACAAACAAACATCTTTTTTTTCAGGGCACCATATGGTAAGTTTGGGGATCAGCTCAGGTTGGAAAAGGGTTACTCTACTTTAATAAGAGATGGTAGGGTTCCAACCAGTGAAAGCAACTAGGGAAAGGCACGGGCTGAGTCTCTTCTCACTACAGATCTAGGCAGTATTTTGAGATGAGCTTCTTGATATTTCTGGTATGTGTAAGAGCAAGGCGAGACTCTAGAAAGCCTTCCTTCAGATGTGAGTGGTACACAGTACTAGTACAGGTTCATCTGGTGCTTAAGAGTAAGAAAGGTCTCCCTAAAAATACTGTGCAATACATCATCTTGTTCCTTACCTGATGATTTTTCTCTTTTATATTTTTTAAAACTATTAGAAGAATTTCTGGGAAAAGGCTGATAAAGATCAGGAGGATTATTGCCAGCCACGTGGAAACAGAAGTCAGCATATGGGCAAATACAAAATACATTCTTTGCTGCTTCAAGAAAGGCCTGAAAAAACAAAAACAGAGGGACACAAATAAATTCTGATTAACAAGCATTTCCCAAGGAGATCAAAGGTAGATTCAGATCAGATTGTTAGCAGTAGCACCTCACTCTCTCAGATGAGGATGGATACAGCCTGCACAGAAACACACTGCTCACCCTTCTCTCAACACATCTCCTGCCTTCAGCTGTGCTAATTCTGCAGGACTGCCCTGTCACCTTACACAACAGATTCTGCATCTTCCACATCTACTTCATTTCAAGATGGAGAGAGAGGTTTGATTTTTCCTGCTATCACTGAAAAGAATTATCTTATCAATAGCCAGATCATTTTATTTCAGCTTTGGACTTCACTATAGCTTCTGGGCTACTCTGCATGGTGGAAATCCAGAGGGTCTCTGTGTCAATAGTTATTGGCCTTTACCCCCTTGATGACAGAGGGTAACTGACAGATGCTTGTGAAAAATAACTGATGACAAAGATCCCAGAGCAGTTGTTTTAACTCAAAAACATTGAGCTATGCAAGTTAAACACACCAGCAGAAATCAGACGTTTCGGCACAGGGATCTGGCGAGATCACAGATCTGGATCTGTTGGTTAGCAATGCTGGAGAGTTAAACAGAGCCTGTGAATCTCCAATTAAAATATGTTATCAGTTCCATATCTTTATTAGGAAGCTACTGGGTCAAGGACCTAGCCTATGACCCATGACCCTAGCCTACAGGAAAGCAAAGGTGTAAAATGAGAGATACTGGGAATGTCAGCATGAACATCTACCTCCAGTATGGGAAAGAGAAAACTAAAATTTTTAGTGTCTTACTACCTGCCTGCTTTTGCAAGACATTAAGCCTAAAATCCTGGTCACACTTAGATCAATGAGAATTTCCTCTCCTACTCAGGTCCAGGATTTCAGCAGCAGGATCTGCACATTCTCCTGCTTACTTCTCCCTCTTCAGCTGCCACAGAGCGCTAGGTCCTCCTGCTCTTCATCTGCCTTCTATGTCCCTTTCTTCTGCATCACTGGGTTCCTTTCCATCATCAGTTTTTCACTTTCTTTGCCAGCCACATACACAAACAGATCCTGAAATATTTACCCTAGAACCTCCCAATAAAGACAAGGGTCTCAGTATCAGAAACAACCTCATGTGCAGAAAAAGAAACCACCTCTCGCCAAAGCCAAGCACCTGGATAGTGTCCAGGGCATTATCTGCTTTCAGGCTAATCTTTTGGTGGGCTGACAGAACTCCTTCAACACTCATCATGCAACAGATCTCTTCTAGCACCAGCTCTTAGTAGGCATTAGATGGAGATATCATTCCTTCCCTCCTCAGAAGAGAGGGGAGCATAGTTGCACACACCACCTCTGTGTCTCAGGGGAGTCCAAACAAGGACTGCAGGTCAATGCTGGGGATTCCCCCTGTGAAAGCACCACACGGAAGAAGAAAAGAAGATACTTGCCAAATGACTCCTCCCCAAAAGAATGAGAAAAACACGTAGAAGGCAAGGGAGCCCCAGATCACAAAGTGGTTCATCCACGTCCAGAATCGGGTATCTAACGCTAGCTGCATGAGTGAAGAGAGAGACAGAAGAGGCATTAGATGCAGAATGCATTTGATGGTGTTCATATGACATTTCAGACTGGTTTCATGTTGTACCAGGTTAGGGGAGCTTCCACCTCTAAGTTTTCTCTGTTTTGAATTTTTTTTTTCATGTCTGAGGTAGGAATCTAACTCAAATGGCCACACAGGTTAAGCCAGAAGGCTCTCCAAATCACAACCTCTCTGCATATGTACACCAGGGAAAATATTTTCAGTATCTACAGCCTGGCACAATGCCAATAGGGAAACAGGAACTTTCCTATTGTAACAGACACTTTGTAACAGCCCAGAATGGATGCAAGCACTGATGACACAGGAAAGAAACATCCAAAGGCTAGAGGGGCTGGAGTGGCCTGCTGCCACCACCTGCTGTTCTGAACCAAACATAACAGACCTTTTGCCAGGTCTTAAGCAAACTGTTCGTTCTGAAAAGCTCCAGGAAGCAAAGCAGATTTGCCATTATTTGGCAGATGTGTTTCTGTGACCCTCTCCAATGCACAGTGGTATCTGAAACAAGGTGGACAAATCCAAATTCCCTTGCTAGAGCTGAAGATCAAAGGGTGAAAAGAATGGGGGAAAAGTCAACCATAACCAATTTGAGCTCTCAAAAGAGGGCAAAAAATAGGAAAATAATTTAACTAGAACATAGAATCATAGAATACTTTGGGTCAGAAGGGACCTTCAAAGGTCATCTAGTGCAACCTCACTGCAGTGAGCAGGGACATCTTCAATTAGACCAGGTTGCCCAGAGTCCCATCCACCCTGACCTGGAATGTTTCCAGGGGTGGGGCATCCACCCCTCTGGGTAACCAGCCAGTGTCTCACCACCCTCAAGAGTAAAAAATATCTTCCTCTTCCTTCTTCTGGATTAAAGCCCTCACCCCTTGTCCTGTCTCAACAGCCCCTGCTAAAGAGATCATCTGCTTTAAGTACTGAACATAAACACTTACACACCAACACGGCACAAGAATACAGGCCATGGACTGCACAAATCACATTGGGCAATAAGTAAGCTCTGCCTTTATGGAAGAAGAGGTGGAAGAGTGGTGGGAAACAGTCACAGGCACTTCATCTTTACCATACAGTTGTGCAGCACATACACATGCACTGGCAAATGACTGCAAGAAGGGACTGGAAAAGAAGAAAGCTCCTCACCTTCAGAGTGACGGTGAACACCAGCACGGTGAAAACAATCGTCCCAAAGGTCCAGTTCCCAAAAACCTGAAAAAACACATTACATTGCCACAGGTGCCTGGGTCCACCTCCTTGGAGAACCACAGAAAGGACAATGAGGACGGGGGTGCAAGCAGGGAGTGGAGGAGGAGGAGGACAGGATGAAGCAACTGCTACAGAGATCAATGCTCAGAGAGGCGCCAGCCCACTACGCTACCCTGTGCCATGCAGTGCCAGACGGATGGGTGACCCAGAGTTGGTGACAGTGACAGGTACAACCTCTTACTAACAGCAATGTTGGCTGGGGATATAAGTCATTAGACCACCTGTATTTCATGACTTCTTGGCAATTTATTTAGTTCCTGCTTCCTCACAACACCTCTGCTCATCGCCTCACTTCAGCCCCACGTGCAGAAGGCAGCGATGGGCAGTTCTGGGTTGCAGACACGAGTGACTACGCATGACAAAGGAAAGCAGGTAACTCTGTTCTAAATCCAAACGATGGCAATGAATGGGAGGGATGCTTACCAAAAGGCTGTCAAGATCTGAATGCATACATTAAAACAGAAAGTGAGATGTAAAAGTTCCCAAAAACCGAAAAAAAACCCCCAAAAATTAAAGTCAATAGGAGTGCAGAAGGAGTCAGTCGAGCATACATGGGTACTATGGACAACTGCTGGTAGCAGTACTACAGGAAGAAGTGTCTACAAAACAGGACATAACCACAGATCTCAGTGGAGTGCCACATAGCCTTGACCTCTGAGGGCATTTGCAGAACACATCAGTGCTTTATGTTTCATCCAAACACAATCAGAACAGCTATAAATATAGAAAAGCACTGAATCTGTTACGGGGGCTTGGCTACATGTAGCTGGGGCCATGAATGCGATGTATGCACGGGTTTCATCAGCTCTCCTCCAAGCATTAGCCACTAAAAAAAAGCTTAAGTATCCTCAGGGGTGACAAATGATGGTGTAAAGAAGCTTTTCATCAGCCAAGACCTCATAACAATTACAGCAACAGAATCATTTCACTTGAAAAAAGTCTCAAAGATCATCAAGTGCAGCTGCCAACCTAACACCACCATGGCCATTAAGCCACATCCCAGAGTACCATGTCTACATGTTTTGGAACACCTCCAGGGATGGCAACTCCACCGCCTCCCTGGGCGGGCTGTCCCAATGCCTGACCACTCTTTACAGTGAATAGTTTTTTTCCTAATANTGAATAGTTTTTTTCCTAATATCCCCTGGTA